>ML319879.1:0-18270 GCA_005239505.1 Nicotiana paniculata
GAAGTGAAGAAAGTAGTAACACAAACAAGAAGTAGGAGATGCACAATAGTTAGCCTTGGCTTGTAGTCGGCTAACTTAGAATAGTAGTAACTAGCACAGAAGAGAGAGTAGAGAGTTTTTTATTTGTGAGAGAGAGAGAATTAAATAGATTAGTTCTGGTCTTCTTAATGAAATAGTAGTGTATATATAGTTTTAAAATAGATGGTAAATAAGGAGGAGTCAAAGTTAACCCTTAATTAAGGGACTGAGTATCAATCAATGTAAAATTAGTATAGGTATCCCTTAATTGAAGGAATCAAGTTCAAACGGTATTATGCAGACAACAAATAAGGAAAGGTACCATATGTGACTACATATAGCATATAAGGAAATAAGTTAGCATAGCACAAGTATGGGACATGCAATTGAGGCTAGGTTTAGAATATTTCAATTAAAGAAAGTGTATAAGAATTAATTGGCCGCAGGTTTATTCATAAAAATAAGGTAAGAGATGATTCGGATTCTAAAAATTAGTGAGGAAATTTTCAAATCACAGGAAATCAGTGCTACTCAAAGGGAAATACCGTCATTTTAAGGAAATATTCGAAAATCAGGCAATCAGTATTACTCAAAGGAAAATAGTCCAAAAACCCGTAAAGAGTATGGTGTAAAATCACTAAAGCGCTAATCATACTTCTTAGAGGTTCAAAAATGGCAAAACTATACTGGAGTAACACATATTGAGCAAAAATCAGAAACCCTAATCACAAAACTAGGGATACATATCAGAAAAATAGCAAATAGTTAAAGGAGTCCATAGATAATCATAGTCTAGGCAGAGGCAACAGAGAATCAGAAACCCTAATAAGTAATTATAGAGAAAGAAATCACAAAACACATAGAGTATACACGCAAGCAAAGAAGTTATGCTATAACATCATACAATGAACTCAGATTCACATATTGAACCTAGAAATATGGTGCCTTTTAATCAACATGAATCAAATAAGAAGGGAACGATTCCAATAATGGTTAAACACAATAAAATCACAAAAATAATACTAAGAAACTAGAGGAAGAACTGTTTTAAAAAGAATCTTGAAACCCTAGTTTTGAGAAATGAAGAGTCGTTTCAGCAAAAAAAGAAGATCTTTAAGGAAAACATGGAAAAACCTCAGAGTACATTTAGATATGTCAATCGGGAGGTTTAAAGATAGGGTTTATAGAGAAAATCCAGAGAAGAGAAGCAAACTTAAATATTACCGGCGTTTGGCCGAATAATGTAAAGATCTTACTTGAACGGCCATAGATGGTCGGAAAGATGGCATGATACCGGAGATAGTGAGTGGAATGCCTCTTGTTCACTCGAAGGCCTTAAAACAGTGACACAATGCGAAGGATGGAGCCATAAGGCTGATGAGAGGAGACCTCCATGGTTTCCAGTGAGGAGGTGCCCGGAGAAGAGGGGAGATAGGTCTAGCAGGTGGAGTGTTTTTAGGAGAGAGAGATGAGAGAGTTGAGAGAGACGACTCAGCGAGAATGAGAGGGGGTAGTCATTATGGTTTAATAAGGTAATAGAAATCTGGATCATTGATCTATTTTGATCAACGACTCACATTTGTTAGGGGTTGGGCCGGGTACGATATGGTCTGGGCTTGGGTCATTTTAATTGGGATTTGGGCTGGTTTTAGTAGGTTAGAATTGAAATGAAAAATGGCTATTTGTGAAATACCCCATAAAAATAGATAAATAATTTATAAAAATAGCTGATAATTATAAAAATAAAATTGATGTTTCATAAAATTAAATTATCATGANATAATTTGGGAAAAAATTGGGTATCAACAGCTGCCCCACTTTACCCGGGAAGGATGGAAGAGTTGTCGGGTAAAGATATGATGGCCAATTTAACCGAGTGGAAATAGCTTGAAAGGTTCGGGCTGCACCCTGGTTTCTGAGCTTCCTACATATCCCTGTTTTTATAGGAATCAGGCCGTATGTAGTTCAGGAGCCATCGGTGAAGTATACCGATGAAGGTTTTTAAGGATGGACGTAAAGTGCCAGGTTGGGTGAACAAGCGGCTTACGGGCTAGTTAGGAGAAATGGGACGGGATCGCGCCAACCATGACGGCTGTTGCTTGCCAGATTACCTGCAAATGAATAATACAAACATATCGTGCGTAACTTAAACATGGTGCAAGTTCCCGTTGGACTATGAATGCTGTCTTTTTTTAATGGCTAAGGATGACGTTTTTAGACCATGATGTCCTGGGCCATGAATTTCTTGATGCATGATTCGCAGGCCATGAAATGATGTTCTCAGACCATGAAGACGGTGCCTCCGAACCATGATGCCTTTGAATAATGATATGCTAACTGATAAAGAGATCGTCAGGCCATGACATGGTGTTCTCGGGCCATGAAGAGGGTGCCTCTGTATGATGACGCCTTTGGATCAGTTTGTGATATTTCAGCCCATTAAGATGCAATAGTATGATGCTGACAAGGCAGAGTTTAGCCTTGTGAATTAAAGGGGAAGAGCTTACCCCAAAAGACAAATGTAGTAAATAATGATAGAGACATTGGTTGCTTTTGGATAAGCAAATGGAGACAGCGTTTAGTCTTGGAAGGCATAAAGGTAGCCTTATGTAATATGCAAATACTGATGGACATAGCGTTTAGTCTCGGAAGGCATAAAGGTAGCCGTATGCAATATGCGAATGCAGATGGAGACAACGTTTAGTCTCGGAAGGCAGAAAGGTACCCTTATGCAATATGCGAATGTAGATGGAGACAACGTTTAGTCTCAGAAGGCAGAGAGGTAGCCTTATGCAGTATGCGAATGCAGATAGAGACAATGTTTAGTCTCAGAAGGCATAAAGGTAGCCTTATGCAATATGCGAATGGAGACGGAGACAGCGTTTAGTCTCGGAAGGAAGAGAGGTAGCTTTATGCAATATGCGGATGCAGATGGAGACATTGTTTAGTCTCGAAAGGAAGAAAGGTAGCCTTATGCAATATGCGAATGCAGATGGAGACATCGTTTAGTCTCGAAAGGCAGAAAGGTAGCCTTATTCAATATGCGAATGCAGATGGAGACATCGTTTAGTCTCGAAAGGCAGAAAGGTAGCCTTATTCAATATGCGAATGCAGATGGAGACATCATTTAGTCTCGGAAGGAAGAGAGGTAGCCTTATGCAATATGCGAATGCATATGAGATAACGTTTTGTCTCCGAAGGCAGAAAGGTAGCCCTATGCAATATTTAAGGAAGGACAACATAAATTCTTAGCTTGTGTTAAACTGCGGTAGAGCATTGTGATAATGAAGCTTTTTTTGTGCTGATAATAAGTGTTGGTGTGACGAGTTTGAGGAACGATGTCTGTTCTTTGAGTGGATAATATTTTTGGGGCTTTTGCAATTTTGTGCCTGCATCCAAAGAAAGATCGTGTCTTTTGTAAAGGGGAAAAGTTAGTTTGCATTCTACTGGCCCTACTTAGCTCGTTTTCTTGATCATGATGGTACTGTCTGCGTCATTGGTGTAGCGTCCACTAAACAATCTGCTTCAGAAAAAATAAATATGCATGATTTTTGTAAGATATAATATATAATCTAAAATAGTTTAATATGAACCGATGACATGACACGGCTCGAGACATTGCAACCTCTTCTGCTGCGGATTTTTGAGGGTCCTCCTCAAAACTCTGCCCCAGTTTGCTAGGTGGACACCTATGACTACTGCTCGTGCGGTGATTCGCTGAACTTACTTCAGAATTTTGAGGGTCTTCCTCAAAATCCTGCCCCAGTTGGCTAGGTGAATGCTTGTGGACTGCTACTCGCTTCACAATTTTGAGGGCCCTCCTAAAAATTCTGCCCCATTTTCCAATTGCGGGAAAAATAGATTTTTATTTAATTGTGACCGAACCCATAGGGCTGCCTTATGTATCCCCTCTTAAGCGGGAATAAGGTCAGGCGTAGTTCAAATTAAATCAATGAGAAAGCATAAAGATTACACATAGTAGCGCTTGACTGCACCCGAATTGATTGGTTTCGGCCAAACTTCTCCGTCCATTTCTGCAATTATGGGTACTCCTCCTATCAGCGCTCTATGAAACATGTACGGACCTTGCCAGTTGGTAGAGAACTTCCCCTCAGCTTCATTTTGATGTGGAAAGATTTTCTTTAACAGCAGTTGCCCTGGTGTGAATCGTCTCGGCTTGACTTTCTTGTTGAAAGCACTGGCCATTCTTTAAGCCGAAAGGCATCATGTTGTAACAATACACTTCCCACAGCGTAATGAATACTTTTTTCTCAGCATCTTCCTCATCCATCCAAATCTAGTGGTAACAAGAAAAGCTATTCACGAAGGACTACAATTCAAGCTTGGCGTAGTTATCAATCAGAATGTGAATATTATGCAAGGGGAAGTCGTCTTTCAGATTAGCTCGGTTGAGATCCTGGTAGTCGACGCAGACTCTGACCTTCCCGTCCTTCTTTTACATCGGTACAATGTTGGCTAACCATGTCGGGTACTCTACTACCCGGAGAACTTTGGCGTTGATCTGTTTGGTAACTTCTTCTTTGATTTTCAAACTCATGTCGGGTTTGAACTTTCTGAGCTTTTGTTTCACCGGTGGACACATTGGATTGATTTGGCAGTTTGTAAGCCACAATAGACGTACTTAGACTAGTCATGTCATCATACGACCATGCAAATACGTCCTCATACTCTCTTAGTAACTCTGTGTATTCTTTATTTTCTGATGGTGATAAATTAATGCTGATGCGAGTCTCCTTGTTTTTTTCTGAATCCCCCAGGTTGATAACTCTAGTCTCATCCAGGTTGGACTTAGGTCTGTTCTCAAAGTTCTCAACTTCTTTGACAATCTCGTCAGGTATGTCGTCTTCATCTGAATCAATGCCTCTTTGCTGCGTTGTCTCGTTGCATGTCATAGTCATCGGTTCATCAAGACAAGTAATAGTAATGCTGTATAAATAAATTAATGAGAGAAAACAATAACAATAAATATCGGATTCATGAGAGAAATTTAGAAGATGCTTTGATAGATTGAATAACTGTTTTGATCTTTGAAGATGTTTATTGCAGAGGGGCTACACGTGGTATTAGTGCACTAATCTGCATATCCATATTCTACCCTTCCCACCTCGTAAGGTTATTAAAGCGAGTGTTGGGCTCGACCTCTATTGAATGATGTTATTCGTCCTTTCCTATCATCCCCGGAGGTAATTAGGACTTCTATCATAAAGGAGGTACTAGGCAGACACTCAAGTTTTAAAGGTAAAATTCTAAGGCGACAGATAACAAAACAAATAGGACTGCAGATAAGGAAAGAATAAAAAACAGATAAAGGCTCAAATGTTCCTCCATACACAGTTAACATAAGCAACATGTCTCATACATAAGTAAGGTCCATATTACTTATGAATCCTAAAGCATGGTATCTAGGTGATAACACAAAGATAGGTTATTGCATAACTCAGAGAGGATGTTTTACTCAAGCTTGCTTACTGGTTTTAAGCATGCTAAGAGTTAAACATGATCACAAAGACAGTTCTGATTTTATCTTTTTAAGTTAATTATCTAAGGCTTGCCTAAGTGTTGGATAACATGCAACAATTATTCATATTGGTTAATGACTCTAAGTTTTTTATAGCTAATAACATGCGATTTTAGGCGCGAAGATGTACAAAGACTAATTACCAGTTACTGAGGACAGGGGACTATTATGTGTTCAGCCTAAATGCAGTTAAATAGATACAATCCTGTAGCATGATAGCTAATGAAATATGACACATAATAACTTAAACATGGTTTCTAAATGCACATATAATCATAGCATTATGCACAGTTTCAGGAATAACATAGGTCATAGATTTTAATCGTTGTTTACCTAAAACAGGATCTTCTACGTGTATAGGATGATGAAACGTGATTACAACTTATTTATCCTAAGACAGTACATCTAGTGAATATTCAGAACATGGGCAGAATCACGTAATAGAAACTTATTTTATTATAATTATTTATCATATAGGTAGGATTTCTAAGTGTGGGGATGAGATGTTGAACACACATACATCCTAAGTAGCATGATATCTAATGCATGGTATGGTGTACCTAAACAGGACTGCTATTGTGCATAGAAAAAATAAATCTAAAGGCATGGTTTCTACCCTTAATTATACTACAACATGCATATCACCCATCCATTTTCACTATCCCACCCCCGAGTTGTTTACAAATAATTATTAAAGGCCATTAAATACTAATTACACAACTAAAATAGAAGGAAAATCAAAAGTTAACTATAGGGGGCCTACATAATTGGCTCAAGTCTCTAGGCCCTCAATGCCAAGTATTATTTCACAACCTTCTCATAATCCGGGTGTGTCAGACTTCCCTAAGGACCTCAAGAGCTCCCGTGCAGTGCTCACACCCAGATTTTAATAGCCAAAATAGAGTAAGTGCAGTGTGGAATGGAAAACCTCTGTGTGTCAAAGTTCAGAGGGAGCTCAAGGGTCCCAAGGAAATGCTCACACAGAAGGGGCAGAACCTAGACTTCTAAGAGTATATGTGAGAGTGCTTTTTATTTTTTAAAAGGATTTAAGTAAGAAAACAACCTTGAGAAAAGGTAAGTAAGAATACAGTTTTGAAGAGGGAAATTTGATTGGAATAGAAGTTCAACATCACACAAAGGACCAGGGATAGTCCAACAATCACAAACAGGGATAATGGTATTTGAGGGACAAATATAGAGCATGTGAGGGCAGATATGTAGCAGGTAGAAGCACATATATAGGCATGCATAGGAGCATCCTAAGTGTTCAAAGGATCAGTGATACAATAAAGTACTGGATTATATTAACATATCAACACTAAACAACTAAGACCATAATCACTAATGTACCAATCATAGACATGCAGATTCACACAAGACACATAAACATGTTGGTCATTGACAAGTGAAGACTAAAATAACATGCAGAGGGGATTTCAGGATCCTAGATATATGCTGAATAAGAAGAAAAAGCAAATTAAAAGCATACTGAATTGAAACAGTAGTAGAAACATGTTGGTTTGAGGACTAAAATCTAAATTAGAACATACCAGTGAAGTGAAGAAAGTAGTACCACAAACAGGAAGTAGGAGATGCACAATAGTTAGCCTTGGCTTGTAGCTGACTAACTTAGAATAGTAGTAACTAGCACAGAAGATAGAGCAGCTAGTTTTTTTTATTTGCGAGAGAGAGAGAATTAAACATATCAGTTCCGTTCTTCTTAATGATAGAGCAGTGTATATATAGTTTGAAAACATATAGTAAATAAGGTAGTAATCAAAGTTAACCCTTAATTAAGGGGCAGGGTATCAATCAATGTAAAATTAGTATAGGTATCCCTGAATTGAAGGAATCAAGTTCAAATGGTATTATGCAGACAACAAATAAGGAAAGGTACCATATGTGACTGCATATAGCATATAAGGAAATAACTTAGCATAGTACAAGTATGGGACATGCAACTGAGGCTAGGTTCAAAATATTTCATTAAAGGAAAGTGTATAAGAATTAATTGACAACAGGTTTATTAATAAAAATAAAGTAAGAGATGATTCGGATTCTAAAAATTAGTGATGAAATTTTCAAATCACAGGAAATCAGTGTTACTCAAAGGGAAATGCCATCATTTTAAGGAAATATTCAAAAATCCGGCAATCAGTATTACTCAAAGGAAAATACTCAAAAATCAGTAAACAGTATGGTGTAAAATCACTAAAGCGCTAAGCATACTTGTTTAGAGATTCAAAAATGGCAAAACTATACTGGAGTAACACATATTGAGCAAAAATCAGAAACCCTAATCACGAAATTTGGGATACATATTAGAAAATAGCAGATAATTAAAAGAATCCATAGATAATCATAGTCTAGGCGGAGGCGATAGAGAATCAGAAAACCTAATCAATAATTATAGAAAAAGAAATAACAAAACACATAGAGTATACACGCAAGTAAAATAGTCATGCTAGCACATCATAAAAGGAACTCAAATTCACATATTGAACGCAGAAATCTCATGCTTTTTTATCAAGATTAACCAATCAAGAAGAGAACGGCTCGAATAATGCTTAAACACAATAAAATCACAAAAATAATACTAATAAACTAGAGGAAGAACAGTTTTAAAAAGAATCTTAAAACCCTAGTTTTGAGAAATGAAGAGTCATTTCAGAAAACAAGAAGATCTTTGAGGAAAACATGGAAAAACCTTAGAATACGTATAGATCTGTGACAGATCTAAAAGGATCGGGAGGTTTAAAGCTAGGGTTTATAGAGAAAACCCATAGAAGAGAAACAAACTTAAATATTACCGACGTTTGACCGAAAAATATAAAGATCATACTCGAACGGCCATAGATTGCCGGAAAGATGGCATGAGACCGGAGATAGTGAGTGGAATGCCTCTTGTTAACTCGAAGGCCTCAAAACAGTGACACAAGGCAAAGGATGGAGCCGTAAGGCTGGTGAGAGGTGACACCTCCATGGTTTCCAGCGAGGAGGTGGGCGGAGAAGGGGGGAGATAGGTTTAGCAGGTGGAGCGTTTTTAGAGAGAGAGTTGAGAGAGTTGAGAGAGACGGCTCAGTGAGAATGAGAGGGGGGAAATGAAATGAGGGGGGTAGTCATTAGGGTTTAATAAGGTAATAGAAATCTGGGCCGTTGATCTATTTTGATCAACAACTCAGATTTTTTTGGGGTTGGGCCGGGTAGGATATGGTCTGGGCTTGGGTCATTTTAATTGGGGTTTGGTCTGGTTTTAGTAGGTTAGAATTGAAATGAAAAATGACTATTTGTCAAATACCCCATAAAAATAGACAAATAAATTATAAAAATAGCTGATAATTATAAAAATAAAGTTTATGCTTAATAAAATTAAATTATCATGATTAATTACTATTTAAAATATAAAATATCTAATTATTGGGCCAAAATAGCATAAAACATATGATTAGGCAATTATAGCCAAAGAGTGCCAATCTGGCTAGTTGTGAAATAATTTGGTCTCAATAGGATTGAAAATAGCATATTAAGTCAAGAAATGTTTTTGAAATCATTTGTAATGCAATTTATAATTAATTATTAGAGATAAAAATACTGGATAAGTTAGGAATAAATTTATAAAAATATGAGAAATTATGGTAAAATACTAATTATTATGGAACTTGATTTTGAAAGTATATATGCAAATTTAAAAATAATTTGGGGAAAAACTGGGTATCAATAGCTGCCCCACTTTAATTGGGAAGGATGGAAGAGTTGTCGGGTAAAGATATGATTGCCAATTTGACCGAGTGGAAATAGCTTGAAAGGTTCGGGTCGCACTCTGGTTTCTGAGCTACCTACATATCCCTAGTTTTATAAGAATCAGGCCGTATGTAGTTCAGGATCCATCGGTGAAGTATATCGATGAAGGTTTTAAGGATGCACGCAAAGTGCCAGGTTGGGTAAACAAGAGGCTTACGGGGTAGTTAGGAGAACTAGGACGGGACCGCGCCTACCATGACGGTAGTTGCTTGCCGGGTTACCTGCAAATGAGTACTACACGCATATCATGCATAATTTAAACATGATGCAAGTTCCCATTGGACTATGAATGCTGTATTTGGACATTTAAGGATGACATTTTTAGACCATGATGTCCTGGGCCATGAATTTCTTGATGCATGATTCGCAGGCCATGAAATGATGTTCTCGGACCATGAAGACGGTGCCTCCGAACCATGATGCCTTTGAATAATGATATGCTAACTGATAAAGAGATAGTCAGGCCATGACATGGTGTTCTCGGGCCATGAAGAGGGTGTCTCCGAACGATGACGCCTTTGGATAAATTGGCGATATTTAAGTCTATGAAGATTCAATAGTATGATGCTGACAAGGCAGAGCTTAGCCTTTTGAATTAAAGGGACAGAGCTTAGCCCAAAAGGAAAACGTAGTAAATAAAGCTAGAGGCATTGGTTTCTTTTTGAGAAGGAAATGGAGACAGCGTTTAGTCTCGTATGGCAGAAAGGTAGCCTTATGCAATATACGAATACAGATGGAGACAACGTTTAGTCTCGGAAAGCAGAAAGGTATCCTTATGCAATATGCGAATGCAGGCGGAGACAACGTTTAGACTCGGAAGGTAGAGAGGTAGCCTTATGTAATATGCAAATGCAGATGGAGATAAAGTTTACTCTCGGAAGGCATAAAGGTAGCCATATGCAATATGCGAATGCAGATAAAGACAATGTTTAGTCTCGGAAGGCAGAGAGGTAGCCTTATGCAATATGCGAATGTAGATGGATACAAAATTTAGTCTCGGAAGGCAGAAAGGTAGCCTTATGCAATATGCGAATGCAGATGGAGATAGCATTTAGTCTCGGAAGGCAGAGAGGTAGCCTTATGCAATAGGAGAATGCAGATGGAGACAACGTTTAGTCTCGGAAGGCAGAAAGGTAGCCTTATGCAATATGCGAATGCATATGGAGACAACGTTTAGTCTCGGAAGGCAGAAAGGTAGCCTTATGCAATATTTAAGGAAGACAACCAAAATTCTTAGCTAGTGTTAAACTGCGGTAGAGCATTGTGATAATGAAACATGTTTTTGTTGATAGTAAGTGTTGGCGTGAGGAGTATGAGGAGCGATGTCTGTCTTTTGAGCGGATAATATGTTTTGGGGCTTTTGCAATTTTGTGCCTGCATCCAAAGAAAGATCGTGAGTTTTGTAAAGGGGAAAGGTTAGTTTGCATTCATGCTGGCCTGCTTGGCTTCTTTGCTTGATCATGATGATAATGTCGGTGTCATTGGGGTAGCGTCCGCTAAACAAGTAGCTTTAGAAAAAATAAATATGCATGATTTTTGTAAGATATAATATATAATCTAAAATAGTTTTATATGAACCGACGACATGACATGGCTCGAGAAATTGCAACCTCTCCTGCTGCAAAATTTTTAGGGTCCTCCTCAAAACCCTACCCTAGTTAACTGGGTCGACATCTCTGACTGCTGATCGTGAGGCGATTGGCTAAACTTGCTTCGGAATTTTGAGTGTCTTCCTCAAAATTCGGCACCACTTGGCTAGGTGAATGCTTGTGGACTGCTACTCGCTTCGGAATTTTGAGTGTCTTCCTCAAAATTCGGCACCACTTGGCTAGGTGAATGCTTGTGGACTGCTACTCGCTTCGGAATTTTGAGGGCCCTTCTCAAAATTCTGCCCTAGTTTCTAATTGCGGGAAAAATAGTTTTTTAATGAATTGTGACCGAACCCATAGGGCTGCCTATGTATCCCCTCTTAAACGGGAATCAGGTCAGGCGTAGTTCAAATTACATCAATGAGAAAGCATAAAGATTACACATAGTAGCACTTGACTGCATCCGAATTGATTGGTTTCGGCCAAACTTCTCCGTCCCTTTCTGCAAGTATGAGTACTCATCATGTCAGCGCTATATGAACCATGTACGGACCTTGCCAGTTGGGAGCGAACTTCCCCTTAGTTTCATCTTGATGTGGAAAGATTTTTATTAACACAAGTAGCCTTGGTGTGAATCGTCTCGGCTTGACTTTCTTGTTGAAGGCCCTGGCCATTCTTTAAGTCGAATGGCATCATCTTGTAACAATACGCTCCCCACGGAATAATGAATGTCTTTTTCTCAGCATCTTCCTCATCCATCCAAATCTGGTGGTAACCAGTGAAGCACTCCATGAAGGACTACAATTCATGCTTGGCGTAGTTATCAATCAGAATGTGTATATTTGGTAAGGGGAAGTCGTCTTTCGGACTGGACCGGTTGAGATCGCGGTAGTCGACGCGGACTCTGACCTTCCCATCCTTCTTTGGCGTAGGTATAATGTTGGCTAACCATGTCGGTTACTCCACTACCCAGAGAACTTTGGCGTTGGTCTTTTTGGTAACTTCTTCTTTGATTTTCAAACTCATGTCGTGTTTGAACTTTATGAGCTTTTGTTTCACCGGTGGACACATTGGATTGGTTGGCAGTTTGTGAGCCACAACAGACGTACTTAGACAAGTCATGTCATCATACGACCATGCAAATATTTCCTTATACTCTCTTAGAAACTCTGTGTTTTCTTTATTTTCTCATGGTGACAAATGAATGCTGATGCGAGTCTCCTTGATGTTTTCTGAATCCCCCATGTTGATAACTTTAGTCTCATCCAGGTTGGACTTAGGTTCTCAACTTCTTCGACAATCTCGTCAAGTATGTCGTCTTCATCTGAATCAATGCCTGTTTGCTGCGTTGTCTCGTTGCATGTCACAGTCATCGGTTTATTAAGACAAGTAATAGTAATGATGTATAAATAAAGTAATGAGACAAAACAATAGCAATAAATATCGGATTCATGATTGAAATTTCGAAGATGCTTTGATAGATTGAATAACTGTTTTGAACATTGAAGGTCTTTATTGCAGAAATTGAAAAATGCAGGAAAAGGAAAATCATTTAGTAAATAAAACAGTAAATAATGCTTGTTTTAGCCTTGCTACCCCTAGGCTCGTCGGGCTTTGGTTGTCTTGATAGACCAGTTGTTGAGATATGTCCCCTTGATTACAGTCTGTATGGAAGGGCCTTCCTCCCCCTCCTCCTAGAGAACAACACAGCAATCCATATCTTCGTCCTTTAGGAACAAACTCTGCATTGCTGCAAGTTCTTCCTCTTCGTCTGATCCGTAAATAATGTCGGCCTATTTGAAAGTCTGATCAAGATGAGGTATCATCTGCTCCAAAGGGTAATAGGGACCGTGCCAAGGTGGCGACCAATCGTTGAATTCCTGCCAAGTGTACTTATACCCCAGACCGTAAGTGGTTCCATGTTCCTTGAGCTTTATGGGCTTCGTGATCCATTAGAGGTTCTTACCGAGCCCTCTGCCTGGCTCATATCCTCTCCAGTTCAGGATGCTCTCAATCTTGCTATCCCACCACTTGTCCTTATCGATAGCATTGACCCGTTCAATGTGGTGGTAAGTTCCTCCGTCTATCTTCCTTTTTCCGTCAATCACCGGAATAATTTGACGACTGTAAATTGGGTTGCTACCGTTACCATGAATAATCACCTCTTGGTGGTTCCACTAAAACTTTAGCGCCTGATGTAGCGTTGAAGCTACGGCCCCAACAGCATGAATCCAGGGTCGTCCCAACAACAGGTTGTAGGATGCTAGCACATCTATCACCTGGAAATAAACTTTGAACCAAGTCAGTCCCATCTGTAGACATAGACTGATCTCCCCCATGGTGGACCTCTGAGAACCGTCAAAGGCTTTCACATTGATCGCCCCATCCCTTATCTCATGTAGCCCTTTACCCAATTTCTTGAGTATTATCAATAGACAAATGTTAAGACTGGAACTTCCATCAATCAAGATCCTTGTGATGAAATCATCTTCGCATTGCACAGTGATGTGCAACTCTTTGTTGTGCCCTAATCCTTCATGTAGTAGCTTGTCCTCATGAAAAATGATTTTATGACTCTCCAGCACCTAGCCTACTATATTGGTCATTTCCCCGCTAGTGATGTTGTTTTGCACATATGTTTCGCTCAACATTTCCAACAAAGTATTTCTGTGTGTTTCGGAATTCTTCAGCAGAGAGACGATGGATATTTGTGCCATTCTTTTGTTCAGCTGGTCGATGACTGAATACTCCTTAGCCTGTACCTTTCTCCAAAGGTCATCGGGACCGATTTCGATAATGGGAGGCTGGTTGGCAGCCTGTTTTCTTGACTCGGCCAGATGCTCAGGGTAGTAGACCCTACCAGTTCTCGTCATACCCTGTGCTGCAACAGCTTCCTCAAACCTGACCTTGACTTTCCTTATCCCCTCGGCTGTGTAGTCCCAAGGGATAGAATTTGAATAGAAGGGTGGCGTGGTTGACATTTCCACCAGAATTGGTGCATCCATCCTTACTTCAAACGGAATGTGTGTTCGGGGTAGCAAGATTGTGACCTCGAATGATGCCGGTGCATTTGCTGGAGATACAAACTCAACTTCAATTGGCACTGGTGACTTTGCAGGTGGCGCTGCTTCAAACTCAAGTGGTATAGACATATTCACCTCAACGGTCTCAGATGGTTGAATCTGGACTATGATCGATTTGAGAGTGACTGCGGGTTTCTTTGGGTCATCGCCTTTTGCGATCAACGTGATTGACCCTTCGGAATCCCAATTATCTGTTATTTCTATCATATGAGTACATCTACTCTTATGGTCTGGAAAAGGATTTTCGCGGATGTTTGGAGCCGGATTTTTTACCACAATAATCTTGTTGTCAATGAGAGACTGTATTTTGTCCTTCAGAGAGTGGAATTCTTCGATGGTATGCCTTTCATGCCGGAATGGTATGTACAGGATTTGTTTGGGTTAACCCATTGAGAAGAGTTCTCAGGGGTGGCGGCAGGGATAGGTGTGACATAACCAGTAGCTTTGAGCTTCTCATACAACTGGTTAATGGGCTCAGCTAAGGCGGTGTACTTCTTTGGAGGGCGGCGATTATAATTGGGACGAGGTCTAGGGAAGTTTTGGCGTGCAGGGGTGATTGGTAATGGGATGGCTGGGAATTATAAGTGCGGTAGACAGGAGCGGGTTGTTAATATCTGGGCGAAACAGGTTGATATGTGAGTGGTGGAGCTTGGTAGGAAGGTGGTGGAGCTTAGTAATTTGGTGAGGGTGCTTGGTAATTCGGGGTTAGATGATATGTGAGTGGAGGTGTCAGATAGGTTTGGTATTTGAATGGGGACTTGGTTCTTTGTGCAACCATTACGACTCCCATGTCGCTCTTCTTAGACACACCACCGGACTGTAGAGCCTTGTTAGTGTCTCCCAAGGCTTCAAAAATTTTGTAACCATAGCGCTTTTAATACCTTCTTCAATCCGCTCACCCAATTTGATGATGTCAGAGAACTTGTGGACCTCAACCATCATTAATTGTTCATAATATTGCGGGTCCTGAGCCTGGACAAAGAACTTGTTCATCTGTTCTTCCTCTAGAGTAGGTCTAACTTTAGCGGCTTCGGACCTCCAGCGAGTAGCATACTCGCGAAAGGTTTCAGTAGGTTTCTTCTTCAAATTTTGAATGTAGAACACATCTCGTGCGTTCTCTATGTTGAATCTAAACCTGTCCATAAAATCAGACGCCATGCTTACCCAGTTTGACCATTTCTTGGGGTCTTGGCTGATGTACCAAGACAATGCGTCTCCCTTCAAACTCCTCATGAACAGCTTCATGCGGATTCTTTCATCCTTTCCCACGCCAACCAACTTGTCGCAATAGGTTCTCAGATGGACTCTCGGATCACCAGTACCGTCAAACATTTTGAACTTTGGAGGTTTGTACCCTCGGGCAGTTCGACATCAGGTTGGATACAAAGATCTTCATAATTCAAACCTTCAATTCCCTTGGTTCCTTCAATACCCTGGACTCGGTTGATCAGTTTCCTAAGCTCCTCGGTCAGGTTCCTGATAAGTAAATCCTTTTTGTCAGACTCGGATGCCTGTGGGATAGGCGGAGTGGATTCGGTCATGATTTCCATATAGATGGGATTGTTATAGGCGTGGAAATGGTACTTTGTGGGGTTTTGGGGTTCTGGGATGAGTAGTGGAGTGTTTTTTGCGGTATGGAAAGCATTGCACTGCGTCGGGAGAGTTTGGTTCTTTGGGGGAGTGCATTGATGGTGAGGTGTGGGATGATTTTGCTGTCTTGGGATATCTTGTGGAGGTGCGGGGTTTTAAGCATTTGGAAGGTTGACGTCGGGGACGTTGAGGGAAAATTACAAATTAGCCAGATCCCGGACTTGATCGAGTTCTTGCTGAAACATCAGCAATTTCCGTTCATGTGGTGACATGTTCTAATGCAGGACCTGAATACCTGGGCCATCAGTGGCCTTTACCCATTCAATCATATTCTCCTTTCTGGTGTCGCTGGACTCTTTCATTTTACTTTTGCCTTTGTCTTTGCCCTTAGTAGATGATGCGTGGCTAGAATCCATAGTTTTAACCAGTATGTACCTTATATTTTATGTGCGTTTGTGATAAAAATACACGTCATATGTGCATAATGGAGTCTATTTCATGTGTAGGTGAATTGGATGTGGAAGCCGAGCTAAATGGATGCATAAACGTCAAAAATACGCTCAAGAGTCGAAAAGGAGTGACCGGGCTATAGACGGGCGTTTGGGGCTTAAAGCCAGGCATGCCCAGGCTATAGCTTGGCATTTGGGTCTTAAAGTCAGGCCCGCCCAGGCTATAGTTGGGCGTTTGGGGCTTAAAGCCAGGCATGCCCAGGCTATAGCTTGGCATTTGGGTCTTAAAGTCAGGCCCGCCCAGGCTATAGTTGGGCGTTTGGGGCTTAACGCCTGGGGTCCCTAGTCCGGTCAATTTTGAGTTTTGAAGGTATTAAGTGTTTCCCGGTTTGAATAGAAGTCTCCTACACATTTAGGGTTTATCCCAAACATATAAATAGACCCGAAAACACAACATGGAAGGGAGGATGCCATCTTTGGGGAGAAGATACACACAAGATCATTAAGGAAGAAAAGGATTATCAGTTTTCTTCATCTTATTCTAGTATTTTCCATTTGTGCAATACTTATGCAATTGTTTGATTCTAGCATGAAAGGCTAAAAACCTATTGTTCCAGGGTTGTGGTTTAGCCATGAATACTTTTATTCGACATTAATTTAACCTTGATTATAGTTCACTCAATATATGTTTGTTTCTTCAATTCTGCGTTTAATTGCTTAATTGTCTGGCCAACAGTTACGTTGTATATACTATCTATTGTATGCTTGGGAAAGCCATATATAGATTAGAGAAGAATTGAAGAGAGCGCGATCTTAACCCTTCAGGGGAGCGGATTTGTGGTTAGGATAGGAATATACCTAGTCACCGTGCTTAATTAAACATCGTAATCTTAGTGCNCGGGAGAAGTCTACGAGAGCAATTATCGATTAATTAGCAACCATGGGTGAATTATATAAAACATATAGTTAATGAGAATGCAATACGAGTGGTGAATTGATCATAACCCTGGAATATTTTTCTCTACTGAATACTCACAATAATATTCTTGTCACTTTATAATTAGTTAGTTCATAGAATCGTCGTATAAATTAGTTACATTCCTGCATTTTTTTTGGCTCGATTAAATAACAATTAGAGTGATTCAGCAAGTAGTTTACACAAGTCCCTGCGGGTTCGACATTCGATTTAACATTATATTACTTGCTACGACCACGTGTACTTGCATGTGTGTTTGGAACCAACAAGTTTTGGCGCCGTTGCCGGGGACTTGAATATAGACTACTTTTTAGTTACTTGCTTTAATTGTTTATTTCATTGAGTCTAACATCACGTGATTTTTGCTCTAATCTCTTGAACTTCAAGTGAATGCGTAGGGTCATAAGCCAGGATAGACTTGACGGCTTTGACCCCGAACCTGAGAGATCATTTCACAGGAGATTGCGAGAAGCAAGAGATACAAACAATATTCAGGACTTCATCCGATTTCCTGTGAACATGGTAGAGGAAAAACACGTGGCTGTTCAGGAGGTGGCAATGCCCAGTATTTCTAATGTCACCTCCAACATCGTGAAGCCCAAAATCACTGGGAACTTTGAGCTGAAACAGAGCATGATCCAACTACTTCATGCAAACGGGCAGTTTTTGGGTCTTCCACACGAGTATCCACAACAGCACATTCTGAACTTCATGGAGATTAGTGATACTTATATCACTAACGGGGTCACACCAGATTATGTGAGGCTCGCGCTTTTCCCATTCTCTATATTGGGCGAAGCAAAGTGATGGCTGAAGGCAGAACCAGCTAATTCCATCACAACATGGAACAGTTTGGCGAGAAATTTTCTGGCAAGGTTCTTCCCTTCAGGAAAGACTTCAAAGATCAGGAGTGAGATAGTATCCCTTAGACAGAAAACAGGTGAATCGTTATATTCATCATGGGAAAGGTTCAAAGGGCTACTTAGAGACTACCCTCATCACAATCAGACAAACGAGGTGTTAGTTCACACTTTCATTGAGGGTCTCCATCCGCAAACAAAAGTTGTGGTAGATGTAGCAGCCGAAGGTCAGGTGTTGGAGAAGAATTATGATGAAATATTTGCATTACTGAATAATTTTTCCCAAAGCAATCCAGATTGGAAAGGTGACATGGGGAGAAATGTGGTTCAGAAGTCACCAGGGGTTCTTGAAATAGATGTTGTCT
>MDKI01086499.1:0-42669 GCA_005239505.1 Nicotiana paniculata
ACGGTGTTAATCCAGGCCTATGGACCTTGTTCACCGATGGTTCTTCAAATATAAAAAGCGCCGATTTAGGTATAGTCTTGATATCACCTACGGGTGAAAAGACACGGCAAGCTATAAAGTGTTATCCTATCACTAACAATGAAGCAGAGTACGAAGCTGTTATTACAGAGCTTGAACTTGCACGGGAGCTCTCAATCGAGCAAATTGTGATCAAAAACAACTCCCAACTGGTAGTAAATCAGATACAGGGGACTTACATCTATCGAGAGACTAGAATGCAACAGTATCTCGAAAAAGCACGAGAGCTCGTGAGACAATTCAAAATATGGAAGGTAATGCAAATACCTAGAGAGGAAAATACAGAAGCATATGCACTAGCTAACCTCGCAGCAGTCACGGAAGTAACGAACAAAGACAATACAATTGTCGTTCAACTATTTCATTCAATAATAGACAAGAACGAGAATAAGGTAACTTTCAACAACCTAACCTGGGACTGGAAAACGAAATTCTTAATTTTTTTGCAGAATGGTACCGTACATGAAGACAGGAAAGAGGCTCAGGAACTTCGCCGTAAAGCTGCACGGTATTGTCTTATTAGCAACTCACTTTATCGCAAAATGTTTGGAGGACCCCTAGCTAAATGTCTCGGACCTAACCAAACGGAATTTGTGATGAAAGAAGTCCACGAAGGACAAAGTGGAAATCACTTAGGGGCGAGATCCTTAGTGAAAACACTAATCAGAGCCGGATACTACTGGCCTAAGATGGAAGAAGAAGCCGAGAATTTCATATTCAAATGTGACAGATTCCAAAGGTTTGCCAATAACAAGCATCGACCAGCGAAATTATTACATCCAATAAAATCCCCATGGCCTTTCATGAAATGGGGGATGGACATAGTGGGACCTCTTCCCACAGCTAAAGGACAGGTACAATTTTTACTCGTACTAACCGACTATTTTACAAAATGGGTAGAGGCAGAAGCATTCAAACAAGTGCGAGAAAAGGAAGTTAAAAGCTTCTTATGGCGAGACATAATATGCCGCTTTGGAATACCAAAGAAAATCGTGTGTGATAATGGCCCACAATTCATAGGCTCGCAAATCACAGAATTCTTTGAAAGTTGGCAAATCAAGTGGATCACTTCAACGCCATACCACCCCGTGGTTAATGGTCAAGATGAGTCAACGAATAAGGTCATCATCAACAATCTAAAGAAGCAACTGGATAAAGCCAAAGGAAATTGGCCTGAAGAGTTACCAGCGTTACTATGGAAATACAGAACAACTTCAAAAATAGTCATGAGAGAAAATTCGTTCGCACTTGTTTATGGCTCAGAAGCCTTAATACCTGTGGAGATTGGCGAACCAAGCATAAGGTTCTCAACAGCCATGGAAAGTGAAAATGACGACAAATTAAGAACCAATCTGGACCTGCTCGAACGACGAAGAGAAGCAGCATTGATACGGATGGCAGCTCAAAAACAAATCATAGAGCATTATTACAATCGTAAGGCTCATCTCAGATACTTTAAGATTGGAGACTTCATCCACAAAAAAGTCTTTCAATCAACGAAAGAAGCAGGTGCAGGAAAGCTAAATCCAAACTGGGAAGGACCTTACAAAATCCAAGGCGTAGCTGGGAAAGGCGCTATGAGTTGGAAGCTATGGATGGCAGAGTTCTACCAGCAAGTTGGATCGACATCCATCTAAAGAAGTATTACTTCTAAAAGAAAAGAATACCCACTGTCAGGTATCACACGTTTGATTTTATTTTAAACATTTAAAAATTTTACTAACTTTTTTAGATGATAGGCACAAAGCTAACCCGTCACCAGATGATGATAGTAGACCTGCAAAGACGTGAGGAAATAACACAATTCTCGAAGGTAAAACTAAAACCTCAAAAAATGAAGCATGCAAAAGACTTAAAGAGTGAAACAGAAACTCAACAAAAGTCGAACTAATATTTACATATTAAAACGGCTAAAACTAAGTATTAACTTATACTTAGTCGTATAAAATTTTTATATATACATTGTGGTGCCCCTAAGTTGTCATTTGGGGACTTAAAGGAAATCTAAATTTACCCCCGATAGGACTGGAGGTAACCACCAATTGATACAAAGAAAAAGAAAAAAAATAATAAACCAACTAGATATTTTCAAGAGAGGGGTCGACTTCAGTGGCAGAAGGAACGGGAGCAATTGAAGATGAAGAGGCATGAGCGGCTGTAATCTCACCATCAGGTGAAGAGAGTTTATGACCCTGTTGAGCCTTCTCCATGGCTTCCTTAGTTTTGGATATTTCAGCGCTAAGGTCAAAACCCTCTTGACTCATTTCCATCAATGTGTCAAGGCGAGAATTCATATACGCCTAGCTCACATCGACAGCAGCCACCTCTTCCAAATCTTCATAATCTTTTACCCACACTTGAAGCTCAGATCTCAACCCGTCCTTCTCCGCCTCCTCAGCTTCATGGGCGGCCCTTAATGGAACAATCAACTCCTGTAAAGTTTGAGCTTTGTCTAAAGCCCTACGAAGATCTTCTTCAGTACTAGTGAGTGATTGCACGAGCTCGCCTGAGTATTCTTCCTTCTGCCCCAGCAAGTTCTTCAAGTCTCTAATCTCCTCTGAGGCACGGGACAGTTGTTCTACGAACGAAGACTCTAGAACACTCTTATCTTTATCAGCTTGACTGGAAGAAGCTCTCTCCACTGCTAGTTCTGCTGCCATGAGTCTCATATGCCACTTCAAGGTACTCATTTCCTCTTCTAAAGCATCCATGTCAATTCTTAGGCTATCATATTGTGCTCTCCAATTGTCAACTTCTGCCTGCAACTCTCTTGTCTCTTGGTCTGTGTTCGAACTCCTCTTCATAAGATCCATGCCTATAAGGTTAATCTACAAGCAATAAACCAGTCAGATATGGTAAATTTCATATATAAGAGTGAAAGAGGATAACTTACACCATACCTTCAAAAAGGTATGCACGACATCATTGGCCCATGTAAGAGCACCGTGGCTAGCTAGATTTGCTTTCTCAGAAGGACCAATCAAAGGCTTGAGCCACACTTCAGGCTTACCCGTCTTCTTGAAAATTTGTCCCTCAGATGGAACCTCTATTACCACCTGCCGCATCTCTCTGCTGGAAGACCCTACTTCCCTAATGGAAGGCATGGAAGCAGGCAGAGATGGAACAACAACAGGAACGGAAGGTTGAGGAGCTGGAGAAGCCACGGGAAAAGAAGCAGGCACAGAAAGTTGAAGGGTTGAAGAAGTTATAGGCAAAGCAGCAGCAAAAGTTGAGATAGCCAAAGGAATAGACGAAACAACTTCTCTCAAAGAAGCAGGAAAGACAGCAGCCAAAGGGACGTCGTCAGGAGCAAGATCAACACCCTCATGAATAGGGGAATGTGAAACATCATCAAGGACAGGGGGCTCAATTAGAGACACGGAAGGCAAGGTTAAGGCAGTAAGCTCATCATCTAAAACCATTCGCCTTCTCCGTGGCCTGTGCACTAAAGCAACCTCTTATTCTTCTTCTTCTATGGAACGAGACTCACTAATATTCCTCTTCGAGAAAGATGAACCAACAATAATTTCCTGGGCTTGAGCCAAGGACATCTTCAGGATAGAGGAAGCAGACACCCCACGAGCAAAGAACCCTATTTAAAAGGGAAAAAATTTAAACGACAAAAAAAAGAGACTCGAGTAACAAAAGAAGCAAGAATAAGAGCTTCACTTACCGTGGGTCTTTACTTGCCAACCATACCTCCTAGCGAGGTACTTTCAAGATCTTTCTTCTGAAGGAGCAACAGATAATAATTTTTCTACCCAATCACGAATATCGGAGACATTCTCAATAGTATTCATGATTGCTGAGAGAAAAATAACAGATACGGTGTTAAATAAAACACCTCAAGTCAAAACAAGAAGAGGTAAATGTGAGCTAAAGCATACTCACGTGCGCGATTCCACTTCTCAGGGAAGGGAAGATTTTCTTCACCCACTAAACCAGCAGTGGTTACAACAACATACCGGAGGTACCAGCCCCTATCCTTATCGTCTTCAGGGGTTACCAACACTCTTTTTCTTCTAGCAGTCAGAGTAAAAAGCTCTTCATGAAATAAGGTAGGAGAGTAGAGGTGAATAAGATGGTTGAAGGTAAAGAGAACCGAGGCTAAAGAAGCCAAACTCCTAAGGCATGCGACAACTAGCCACGCAAGCGGGCCAACTTGTCCTAAGCAGATATTGAAAAAACAGCAAAACTCAATTATAACTAGGTGAATGGGGGGTCTAAACCCTAAAGTGAAAGGATACGTATATACAAAAGAATATCCCATCTATAAGACGTTATTCTTTGATTACTATTCGGAATATAGACAGGAAAATCAGATTTCCAAAAGAACTCCCTACGAACAAGGGAAATCTGACCCTCAGTTATAAGAGTTGGATATCTTTCTACACTATCAAGAGAAGAAGATTGATCTACAAGAACTTAACTATCCCTAGAAAAAACAAACTCAGCAGGGACAATTTCATCGACTCCAGGTTCACGAAGGCATTAGCCTCTACCTCTAGACAAAGACCGAGAAACCCTAAATCTCGAAGAAATTGGAGATCTAGTGGAAGGAGGAGGAACTATCCGAGAAGAAGAAGAGCCCCTCAAAGGAGTGGATCCTATACTTCTAAGTCTACCACCCCTCTGACTCCTATTCGGAGCAGAAGAAGGATATAGGGGGCGTTGAAAGATATGAGTACACCTACCTGCCCCGTTATTAGTTGAGAGTACTTGTTGCTGCTTCAGAGACTTCAAGGTATATCTTTCAACGCCCCCTCTATACTTTTATGTTATTTTCTTTATTTTTCCTAGATAGTGATGTATATAGACAGATAGAAGATCTCCTTAGAGCTTGTGACTCGTGTCTACCAGATTTTGGAAATTGTGTATACTTGAGTGTTGGTTTATTTTACATGTTGAGCGGCATTTTTCAGTTATATAGTTATCTGTTTGAACTTTAGTTGTTAAATTCTGCTTTTATTTCATATATTCAAAAATTTGCTAGGCTTACCTAGTCGTAGAGATTAGGTGCCGTCACGACTTCTTACGGAGGGTGATTTGGGTCGTGACACACCGGCCGGTTTTCACATGAAAACTTATAAGCTTTCATAAAGGGTTATCATCAAACTCAAAACCGAGCCATGGATTCTATCAACTAATTATTATTTCACAATTGCTATTTGTTATTGTCCAATCTATTAGGCATACACTAACTTTTAATAGAGTTGTACCTTTTGATACATCAAAACAATAAACAAATCACATTGATCATAATAATTATATCAAGATTAGGAGTATAGGCTCATTTAATGAATTAGATAAAATATTTTTTTATATATTCAATACAAAAATATCTTTTCTATACTTGGTCCGTTCAATATACACAAAGTATACTAGCACAAGAAGTTGGAGTAAAACTTCTCCCATAATCAAGACAAATTATACTTTAATCTTGTGCTAGAATTATCAAGATATTTTACCCAATAATATTTTCGATTGTCAACATAGTTTATTAATTATAAGAACTGATAATTTAATCTTCTCTGCATAAGCTAAAACTTCATATACTAAATTGTCCACTACATAACTAAAGGACACAAATGTAACACATGATCTATTTAAAATAGTACTTTATTTAATTGAACAAATTAAATAAATAATTATTTCATAAAGAATAAAACACAACACTATGTCTAAATCGCAGGATGAATAGTATATCCCAAAAATCTCCCACTTAGACTTATAACCATTCATCTACAACTCTATTACTCATTTCTTCTATATTCTTGTCAAAAATATTCTGTGGCAAGCTCTTTGTAAACGAGACTGCCAAATTGTCCTCCGACGCAATCTTCAACACTCTTGCACCACCTCTCTGAATTATGTCCCGAATTAAATGATATTTATTCTTAATATTCTTACTCCTTTTATGGCTTCTTGGTTTCTTCGAGTTTGCAACTACATCACTATTGTCACAATAAAGTACAATTGGTGTTTGAACCGAAGGACCATTATTAAGCTCTTTTAGAAAGTTCCTGAGCCAAACAGTCTTTTTAGCTGCCTCAGATACATCCACATATTCCGCTTCCATGGTGGAATCAGCAAAACATGATTACTTGATACTCCTCCAACTTATGGCTCCAACTCCTAAAGTAAAAACATATACTGAGGTAGATTTTCTAGTATATCTATCTGATTGGAAATCTGAATTAGTATATCCAATGGGTGCAAGATCACCTAAGTGATAAACCAACATATAATCCCTAGTCCTTTTCAGGTACTTGATTATATGTTTAATGGTAATCTAGTGTTCTCATGCACGATTAGGCTGAAATCTAATAATCATGCCAACAACAAAGCAAATATCAGGTCTAGTACATAGCATAACATACATGAGACTCCCTACAGCAGAAGCATAAGGGACCGCCTTCATCTTTCCTATCTCATCAGTCGTTTTTGGGGGCTGATCTTTCGACACATATTCCATGCCTAAAAAGGAGAAAATATTTCTTGGAATCCTTCATGCTAAACCTGTTGAGAATAGTATCAATATAAAGTGCTTGGGATAATCCTTATATCCTTCGCGTGCGATCTTGCATAAGCTTGACTCCAAGGATATGTGTCGCTTGTCCCAAGTCTTTCATACCAAAATACAAGGACAACCATTCCTTTACTGAATTCAACGTGCTCACATTATTTTCTATGAGCAAAATATCATCTACGTACAAAACCAAAAATGTTACTTTATCTCCATCCCACTTTTTATAGACACAAGACTCATTTTCACATTGATCAAAACCGAAGGTTTTAATCGATGTGTCAAAACAAGTATTCCATGCTCTAGAAGCTTGTTTCAATCCATAAATGGATTTCTTTAGTTTACAAAGTATTTGCTCATTGCCACTTTTTATGAATCTAACTGGTTGTGCCATATAGATGCACTCATCAAGACTTCCATTAAGAAATTTGTCTTGACATCCATTTTCCAAATCTCATAATCGTAATGAGCAGCAATGGATAAGAGAATCCTAATAGATTTAATCATGGCTACTAGCGAAAAAGTTTCCTCGTAATCGATCCCTTCTTTTTTGGTAAAGCCTTTTGCAACAAGCCTAGCTTTAAAAATTTTCACTTTTCCATCCACTCCTCTCTTTTTCTTATAGATCCATCTACAACTACTGGGTTTGACTCCATTAGGTAGTTCTAAAAGATCCTACACTTGATTGGAGTACATGGACTCCACTTCAGATTTCATAGAAACAACCCATTTATTAGCATTTTTGTCCTCTAGTACTTCATCGTAGTTAAGAGGTTCTGTATTAGGCTCTTCAGGGATTCTATCATAAGGTTCTCCCATGAGCACAACCGGGGAGGTTTTTAATAATTCTCCTACTATGACTAGCCACTACAGGTGTAGTTTGATTTTGTTATTGAATCACGATATCATTTTCCATAATTTAAGTCTCAATGTTATCCTTCACACCTTACGGTGATGGGATATCATTATCTTCTTCCAGGAGTGCAGGTTGCACAATTCAGGTTGCTCAACATTACTCCCACTACTTTGGGGTAGTGAGATGTCAGGCAATTGCTCTTCTGCGTTTACAGCCTATTGACATTTCTCTCACTATGAAAATGCAGTGCTATGTTAATAATGGCTTACGGGATACGTTCCAGAGATGAATCATTAGTTACTCCATTACTTAATTCCTATCAAACTAGTTTACTTCTAGGAATATGGTTAATTAAATAGTTCTCTTCTAAAAATCTGGCATTTATCGTAACAATTACGTTATTTTCTTTGGGATAATAAAATAAACCTCCTTTAGTTCCCTTTGGATATTCAATAAAAATACATACTTCTGTCCTCGATTCCAATTTATCTGCTTTCCCTTTCAGTACATGTGCTGGACAACCCCAAACCTGAATGTGCCGTTAACTTGCCTTGCACCCAGTCCATAGTTCTGCTTGGGTTGAAGGTACTGACTTTGAAGGAACCAAATTTATAATGTAATTTATTGCTTCTACAGCATATCCCCAAAAGGAAGAAGGCAAATCGGAATAACTTAACATCCATCTAACCATTTCCATAGGGGTTATATTTCTTCTTTCTGTCAAGTGTGGTGTTCCTAGGGCAGATAATTGAGATATAATTCCACAATCTGATAAGTATTTAATGAATTCCACAAAAAGGTATTCACCATCATGATCAGATCGCAATGTTTTGATAAATTTATCATCTCTCTGTTTCCATCTTAAATTCTTTGAATTTCTCAAAGCATTCAGACTTACGGCGCAAAAGATTAATGTATCCATATTTTGAGTAATCATATGTGAAAGTCACAAAATACCCAAAACCACCTCTTTCTTGTATATTCATTGGGCCACAGAAATCAGAGTGAACTAATTCTAATTTATCGCTAGCTCTATTTCCTTTTGAGGGAAAATGTCTCTTGGTCATTTTACCTTCTAAACAGGATTCTCATGTTGGCAGTGCCTCCACTTTCAGTGAACTCAAAGGTCCATCAGAAACCAATGTCAAAATTCTATAAGATTTATATGACCTAGAGGTAAGTGCCACAAATAAGTTTGGCTCAATTCAGAAATACATTTTCTTTTATGTGGCAAATTAATATTATTTAATTCTTTTGGTTGTAGCACATAAGGAGATATATCAAGAACAAAAATATCATGTACTCTAACAGCAGTGTAGATAAAACGTTTATTAAACTTAATAACATCAGAGTTATTAGCAAAATAAACATTATAACTAACATCCACTATTTTCGAAACCGAAATCAAATTCCTTCTAACGGAAGGTATATAGAGAACATCTTTCAAAACTAAAACTCTATCACTACTAAACGAAACTAATATCTCCTAATGCTAAAGTTGGTGTTGGCTCGCCGTTGGCTTGAAAAATGCAAACTTCATTCTCACTTAGCCGTAGCATTTCCTGAAACCCCTGCAGATATGATTAGTGGCTCCTGAATATACACACAAAAACCTGAGAGACAACCGCTAAACAAGTTCCAATGACATTTAAATTCAAATTACCTTGCTTACACAAATTTTCCCGATAGGCAAGGCATTGCCTTTTGTGATGCCCATGTTGCTTGGAATGATAGCACTTTCCTTTGGGGTTTTTCACACCAGTAGTGTAACGAATCGGCCGGTCGATTCGAGATCTATAGCCATGTTTCCCCCCATTTTTTCTTTTTTGTATGTTATTCAGTTGTATTGTATTATATCGAGTTAGTTGGTTCGGTCCGGAGTGGAATGAGACACTTAGTCTCCTATTTAGAATCTTAAGTTGGAAAAGTCAATCGGATGTTGACTTATGAGTAAACGATATCAAATTTGGATTTTTATGGTTCAGTTAGCTTTGTTAGGTGATTTTGGACTTAAGAG
The DNA here is from genome assembly GCA_005239505.1 of Nicotiana paniculata. NCBI lineage: Eukaryota > Viridiplantae > Streptophyta > Magnoliopsida > Solanales > Solanaceae > Nicotiana > Nicotiana paniculata. The sequence goes on from MDKI01086499.1 coordinate 9,478, forward strand.
CGCGTCCAGAATGTAATTTGGATGCCCATGGCAGAATTAGGCTTGAATTGGCGAAATTGGAAAATTTGATATCGGGGTCGGAATGGAATTTTGAAAGTTGGAGGAGGTTTGCAGTGTCATTTTTGACGTGTGTGTAAAATTTGAGGTCATTCGGACGTGGTTTGGTAGGTTTCAGCATCGTTTGCGGAATTTAGAAATTTAGAAGTTCTTAGGCTTGAATCCGAGGTTAATTTGGTATTTTGATGTTCTTTTGAGTGTTCTGAAGGCTTGACTAAGTTTTTATATTGATATGTGACTTGTTGGTATTATTGGTTGAGGTCCCGAGGGCCTCGTGTGGTTAACGGATTGATTACTGGTGTTGAGAGTTGTTGTTTTGTTGGTTTTGAACTTCTGGTGTGTTTCCTCACCTACGGAAGGGGAGCTGTAGGTGCGAGGTCGCAGACATGGAGAGGGGGAGCGCAGATGCAGAAAATGAGAGGCTTTAGCTGGAGCGCAGGTGCGAAGGGTTTGGCTGCACCTGCGAGCCCGCAAGTGCGAGACATGGGCGCAGGTGCGGAGGCTGAGAATTTGAGTGATTCTCGCAGGTGCGAGGATTTTGACCGCATGTGCGTTCCTGCAGGCGTAAAAAATAGTTCGCATGTGTGAAAAGCCTGGGTAGAAAGTATAAATTTCACACTTCGCGAATTTTGGTCCATTCTTCACCATTTTCAGTTGTTTTGAAGCTTTTACGGGTGATTTTGAAGAGGGATTCAAGGGATATCAGTGAGGTAGGTTTCTTAAGCCCTAATACTAGTATATATGGTGATTTCCCGTTGTTTAATCATGTATGTAGTGGAACTTAGGGGTCAAAATGCGGGGTTAGGGCTTGGGATTTTAGAGAGTTTGATTTGGGAATTTGAGGGACCAAATGACGTCGGATTTTGATGAATTTGGTAAGGTTGTGAGTGAATGAGCTTTCTAGTTTTGTAATTTTTGTCGGGTTTCGAGATGTGGGCCTGGGGAGGCGGGTTTGAGCCAATTTCGGGTTTTTGGTCTAATTTGATAGCTTTTCTTATGGAATTCATTCCATTAGCTTATATTGAGTGTATTGTACTGATTGTGAATAGATTCGGAGCATATGGAGTTTGAGTCGAGAGGCAAGAGCATCGCAAGTTAGAGATTTGACCGGTTTGAGGTAAGTAACGATTGTAAATCTAGTCATGAGAGTATGAAATCCCGGATTTCGTATAATTTTACTATTTTGAGGTGATGCAAATGCTAGGCGACGGGCGTGTGGGCGTGCACCATTGGGGATTGTGACTTGGTCCGTCCCATAGCCTCTATAAAGTTACATATTTTTTTGAAACTATATGATACTTATGTGTTTTAGAAAGAGTTTCTATAAATTGGGCTAAATGTCATGTTTGGGCCTTGTGCCAGTGTTGTTTGGACCCTTAGGGGCCTTTTTCTTACTATCCTCTCACTGTTTTTGATTGTAAATCTATACTCAGTCATGGTTATACTTATTTACTGCATAACTTAGTCTTTATTACTCTGTTTTGATGCATATAAATGTTGTTTTGTGCTGAGTACCTTGTTTTTACTGAGAACCCGAGTGGCTTGAGAGGTTTATGACTAAGTGAGACCGAGGGCCTGATTATTGAGGATATTATAGCATCGGGTTGCACGCTGAAACATGTTTGATATAGGCCGAGGGCCTAATTGATTTATGCCATGATTTGGCTTGATATAGCGCTTGGGCTGAAGGAGCCCCTCCGGAGTCTGTACACACCCCCAGTGAGCTCATGTACCTACTGAGTGAGAGTGCCGAGTGTCGATTGCTGAGTGAATGGGAGGCATGAGTGATGGTGAGGTATGCCCCAGGGGATGTTTACGAGTGACTTTAAGGTTTGCGCGAGGGGCTGTATATGAGTGATGCTTTGCCCGAGGGGTTGTTTATGATTTCATCATTTTTTGCCCACCTTGCATTGAGCCTCTGTTTGAAACCATTGAACAATATCTTTAAATGATTTTTTTTACTAGACCTGGGTTTAAACAAGATGATTTGATTCAAACACTGATTTTAAAAGCGTGTTATGTTTTACTAAGATTTCATGATGTGGACTTTATATGCTTTAATGCTCGTCACTACTTCTTAGTCTTTATTTACTGTTGATACTTACTGAGTTGGTGTACTCACGCTACTCCTGCACCTTGTGTGCAGATCCAGGTGTTTCTGGATGTGGTAAAGAGTGTTAATTCTTCTGCCATAGATCCACCGGAGTGGGCAAGGTACTTGCCTGACGATCGCAGCCCTACTCTTCTCCCTCATATCTTCCTATAATTGTTTTATTTGTTTTCCAGACTACGTTAGTCTCAGTATTTTTAGACAGATGTTGTAGATGCTCATGACTAGTGACACCCGATGTCGGGCTTTTCATTCCGCTTTTTTATTCGATTTGAATTTCTTACGAAGCTTTATTGTTAAATAGCTGAAGGTTATCTTTGAAAATGAAATATTGTGTCGTTTTTGGTAATGAGTCGGCTAGTCTAGCATCTCGATAGGCGCCATCACAACTGGGTTAGTTTGGGTCGTGACAAGTTGGTATCAGAGCCTAGGTTACATAGGTCTCACGAGTCATGAGCAGGTTTAGTAGAGTCACACGGATCGGTGCGAAGATGTTCGTACTTATCTTCGAGAGGTTGCATAACCCTTAGGAAAAATCACACATTCTTGAACTCTTGTCGTGCAAATCTGTTGATTCTGGTAACTAAACTTCTATTATTTCATTCTCTCTCAGATGGTGAGGACCCGCACTACCAGACAGGGTGACCAGCCACCAGTACCACCAGTCAGGCCCGCGAGAGGCCGACGCCGCATCCGAGGTTGTGGTAGGGGTAGGGGTGCATCCTGAGCAGTAGCCAGGGTAGTACCTATAGACCCTCCAGTTGCTCCAGATTAGGTCCCAGTCGTAGATTCTCCAGCGGGACCAACTCAGGCACCCTCTGGGCCTATTGTGATTCCTGGCTTTTAGGAGGCCCTAGCACAGATCTTATCAGTATGTACTGGCCTTGCTCAGGCAGTCTCGGTTACTACGACCGCAGCCACTTCTCAGGACGGGGGAGGCACTCAGACTCCCGCCGCTCGCACACCGGAGCAGGTTGTTCAGGGGCTTCAAACACCGGAGGCACCACCAGCCCACCCGGTTTCAGCTGCTCAAGAGTATGTAGTTCTTATTATGCCTGGGGATGAGCAGTACAGATTGGAGAGTTTTGGGAGACTCCAGCCTCCGTCCTTCCGTTGTGCTGAGGGTGAGGATGCACAGTGTTTCTTCGATAAATGTCAGAGGATACTTCGAACAACTGGTAATCTGGAGACCAGTGGGGTCTCATTCCCTACTTTCCAGTTCTATGGGGCTGCATTTAGTTGGTGGGAGGCTTACGAGAGGTATAGGCCAGTTGGCGCAGTGCCCCTTACTTGGCAGCAGTTCTCCGTTCTCTTTCTGGAGAAGTTTGTACCTCAGTCCCACAGAGAGGATCTGCGCAGGCAGTTTGAGCAGCTTAGGCAAGGTGATATGTCTGTTACATAGTATGAGATGCGGTTCTCTGAGTTGGCATGTCATGCAGTCTGGTTGGTTCCCACAAACTGAGAAAGGATCAGGAGGTTTATAGATGGCCTCGATTTTCAGTTTCGGTTGCTTATGGCCAGAGAGAGGGTGTCTGGTTCTAATTTTGATGAGGTTGTTGACATTTCTCAACAGATTGATATGGTTCGAGGTCAGGCCAAGAGGCCTCGTGGTTAGGGTGGATTCAGTGGTTCTCCTCATGAGGGTCAGTTCCAGCACGGCAGAGGTCGTCCATTCAGGCATGCTCAGTCAGCTCGCCCAATTCACCGTGGTGCATCATCGGGTCATGGTTCTCACAGTTCTCATCAAGGCCACTCATCATTTAGTGCCTTCTCAGCCCAGAGTTCATCCCGTGCTCCATCAGTTCACGGCTCCTCCATGCCAGATTCTTCTACCAGTTATCCCGGTACTAGGTGTTCCCTTCAGTCCCTATCACCAGCACCAGGGAGTTGTTTGAGTGTAGGGAGTTTGGGCATATGTGGATACAATGTCCTCATCGTTATGAGGGTTCATCTCAATAGAGGAGTCAACCATCGACTTCAACTCTAGTTACTTCACCACCCGCCCAATCAGCTCGGGTGGAGGTCAGTCAGCTGGGGTTAGATTAGTCAGCCATCAACTTCATCTGAGACCCATTTCTATGCACTCCCATCTAGACCAGATGTTATGGCTTCAGATGTCGTGATTACAAGTATTGTTTCAGTCTGTCGTAGAGATGCCTCTATATTATTTGACCCTGGTTCCACATATTCATATTTTTCCTCATATTTTGCTCATTTTCTGGATATTCCCCGTGAATCCTTAGTTTCATATGTTCATGTATCTACTCTTGTGGGCGATATTATTGTAATGGACCGCGTATATCAGTAATGTGTGGTGACTATTGGGGATCTGGAGACCTGAGTGGGTCTATTGTTGCTCAGTATGGTTGACTTTGATGTGATATTGGGCATGGGTTAGTTATCTCCATGTCATGCTATTCTATATTGTCACGCTAAGAGCGTGACCTTGGCGATGCCGGGATTTCCGAGCGTTGAGTGGAGCGGTTCTATAGATTATGTACCAAGTAGGGTGATTTCATACTTGAAGGCTTAAAGTATGGTTGAGAAGGGTTTTCTACCCTATTTGGATTTTGTTAGGGATGTTAGTGTGAAGGCTCCTATATTGATTCTGTTCCAGTAGTACGTGATATTTCGGATGTGTTTCCTGAAGACCTATCGGGCATGTAACCTTACAGGTATATTGACTTTGGTATTGATTTGGTGTCGGGCACTCAACCCATTTCTATTCCACCGTATCGTATGGCACCGACAAAATTGAAGGAATTGAAAGAACAGCTTTAGGACCTCTTTGATAAGGGGTTTATTCAGCCTAGTGTGTCATCTTGGGGTGCACCGATTCTATTTGTGAAGAAGAAGGATGGTTCCATGAGGATGTGCATTGATTACAAGCAGTTGAACAAGGTCACAGTCAAGAACAAGTATCCTTTGCCTCGTATTGATGATTTATTCGACCAGCTTCAGGGAGCGAGGGTGTTCTCCAAGATTGATTTGATGTTCGGGTATCACCAGGTGAAGATTCAAGATTCGGATATTCTTAAGACAGCTTTCAAGACCCGTTATGGCCATAATGAGTTCTTAGTGATGTCTTTTGGGATAACCAATGCCCCAGCAGTGTTCATGCATTTGATGAACAGTGTATTCCAACCCTATTTGGACTCCTTCATTAGTGTATTCATTGATGACATCCTGGTGTACTCTCGTAGCCAGGAGGAGCATGCTCAGCATTTGAGGATTGTATTACAGAGATTGAGGGAGGAGAAGCTTTATGCAAAGTTCTCCAAGTGTGAGTTTTGGCTCGGTTTAGTGGTATTCTTGGGGCACGTGGTGTCCAGTGAGGGTATACAGGTGGATCTGAAGAAGATAGAGGCGGTGCAGAGTTGGCCTGGACCGTCCTCAGCCATGGATATTAGGAGCTTTCATTGTTTGGCAGGTACCTACTGTCGCTTTGTGGAGGGATTTTCATCTATTGCATCGCCCTTGCCCAAATTGACCCAAAAGGGTGTTCCATTCAGGTGGTCGGATGAGTGTGAGGTGAGCTTTAAGAAGCTCAAGAGTCGTTGACCACAAATGTAGTGTTAGTTCTATCATCAGCTTCAGGTTCATATACCGTGTATTGTGATGCCTCGAGGATAGGCATTGGTTGTGTTTTGATGCAGGAGGGTAGGGTGATTTCCTATGCCTCGCGCCAGTTGAAGACCCATAATAAGAATTATCCTGTCTATGATCTTGAGTTAGCAACCATTGTCCACGCTGTGAAGATTTGGTGTCATTATTTGTATGGGGTTCATTGTGAGATTTATACCAATCACCAGAGCTTGCAGCATCTGTTCAAGCAGAAGGATCTTAATTTGCGTCAGCGAAGATGGTTGGTGCTTCTTAAGGACTATGATATCACTATTTTGTACCATCCGGGGAAGGCCAATGTGGTGGCCGATACTTTGAGTCGGCAGGCAGATAGTTTGGGGAGTTTATCATATCTTCCAGCAGCAGAGAGACCTTTGCCATTGGATGTTCAGGCCTTAGTGGGCCAGCTTGTGATATTGGATATTTCGGAGCCGAAACGGGTATTGGCTTGCGTGGTCTCCAGGTCTTCTCTTTATGACCGTATCAGGGAGCGCTAGTATGATGACTCCCACTTGCTCGTTCTTCATGACAGGGTCCGACAAGGTAATTCTAGGGATGTGACTATTGGTAATGACGGTGTGTTGAGGATGTAGGGCCGGATATGTGTGCCTATTGTAGATGGGTTTCGGGAGTTGATTCTTGAGGAGCCCACAGCTTGCGGTATTCCATCCATTCAGGTGCCGTAAAAATGTACCAGGATTTGAGACAACACTATCGGTGGAGGTGGATAAAGAAGGATATAGTTGGGTTTGTATCTTGGTGTCTCAATTGTCAGCAGGTTAAGTATGAGTGATGATGAGGTATGCCTGAGGGGCTGTTTACCAGTGATTGTGAGGTTTGCCCGAGGAGCTGTATATAAGTGATGTTTTGCCCGAGGGGTTGTTTATGATTTCATCATTTTTTGCTCACCTTTGCATTGAGCCTTTGTTTGAAACTGTTGAACAATATCTTTAAATGATTTTTTTACTGGAACTGGTTTTAAACGAGATGATTTGATTCAAACATTGATTTTAAAAGCATGTTGTGTTTTACTGAGATTTCATGATGTGGACTTTATATGCTTTACTACTCGTCACTAATGCTCAGTTTTTATTTACTGTTGTTACTTATTGAGTTGGCGTACTCACATTACTCCCTGCACCTTGTGTGCAGATCTAGGTGTTTCTGGACGTGGTAGCGAGTGTTGGTTCTTCTATCATAGATCTACCGGAATTGGCAAGGTAGTTGCCTGGCGATCGCAGCACTGATCTTCTCCCTCCCATATTCCTATAGTTGTTTTAGTTGTTTTCCAAACTACGTTAGTCTCAATTTTTGTAGACAGATGTTGCAGATGCTCATAACTAGTGACACTCGATGTTGGGTTTTTACTTTTCGAATTTTTGTTCGATTTGAAGTTCTTACGAAGTTTTATTGTTAAATAGCTTAAGGTTATCTTTCAAAATGAAATATTGTGTCATTTTTGGTAATGATTCGGCTAGCCTAGCACCACGATAGGCACCATCACGGCTGGGTTAGTTTGGTTGGTGACAAGTCGCCGCACTTCCAGGTGCCAAAACCTTTTGAGACTTCTTCTTTTTCTTGCCGTCTTTCGACTTAGAAACTGAAGCTTTCTCAACATTCAATGGCACAATTGGAGCTTGTTTTTTTATAATAGATTATGCCGCTTGCAGCTCATTCAACAATTCCGCCATTGACAAATATATTTTTCTCAAATTATAGTTCAAGCGAAATTGTTGAAAACTGTCAGGCAGAGTCTGCAGGGCCACCTCAACTTGAGATTCCTTATCAATCACAAATCCAAGGACCTCCATTTCATTAAGAAGACCCATTATCTTCAGAACATGGTCCATGACCGATGATCCTTCAGCCATCTTGGTGTTCAAAAGGGCTTTCATGGTTTTCTGCTTAGCCGCACAATTTTGCTCACCGAACATCTTTTTGAGACTTTCGAGCATGTCATAAGCAGACCCCATAGACTGATGTTGATGTTGCAAAACATTCGCCATGGAGGCAAGAATGTAACATCGCGTCATCTCATCAGCCTTCACCCATTTGTCATAGGCCTTAACCTAGTCAGCTGTAGCATCTTCATCAGATTTTTCTGGGCACTCCTCAGTGATTACAAATTTCTAACCTTCAACAATTAGGACAATATCAAGGTTCCTTTTCCAGTCAACATAATTCGGTCCTTCTAACTTATTTTGGTTCCAAATTGAGAAAAGTGGGTTGAATAAAGACATGGTTAATCTGAGAGATATTCACATTAAATAAATCATTAGTTATGTAATTAGAATAATTATATTCAAAATAGCACATCACACATATAACCATGCTCATTGAACAGTTAGATTCGTTAAAAAACTTAACTATTCAAGCAAAAACTGAAATTGGAAACACAAACCTTTTTGGAGGGAGGGTGAGGTGGGGTTAGGCGGGTGGGTGTGAGGGTGTGGGGGTGGGTTGATGAGCGTGGGGAATAGGGTGGGGAAGCTTGAGAAGGAGTTTTCAAAAATGTTTTTCTTTTCTTGATAAGGAAAATATTTTCTCCAATTGAAGGAAAATGAGTTCATAAGAAAAATATATTTCAAAACATTTAAACCAACCAAATATAAAAAAATTAGAAAAATATTTTCCTTCGTAACAAACACACCCTTAAGATGAAGCATTACAAATTAGGTGAAAAATATAGCATGGCTTGGATTTGATTTGACGAATTTGAACTTAAAATTCATCGGAAGAGCGGACATGTACGAACAAATGGAGGCCGAGAGTGCCAAAGATAAAAATATAAATAAAGGTATACGGAAGCTCAAACGGGTATGATACCAAAGAATTGATTTTGTATGACATAAACAAAAAAAATATATACCTCAAAATTTCCTTTTGTTTCTCCTTTTCCATAGCTCCGAACAGACAATGGACGGCAAGGCCGAAAGGAGGCTTCACATACATATTGGCACGCCTCAAAATATGTGGAAATACGTATAGATGAAATGTCATAAAGACTACCCATAACCTCCTGGGAGATATACTCAAAGAAATCAACGGCGAGCAATAGTTATGACTAGTGGTGGCAAAATGAATTTTTAAAAAATAGTTATTTATCCATATTAATGAATTTTTTTAAAATGTGTCAATATGGATAAGATCTAATTATTCACTTAAAAAGTGAATAACCTATGGGTTTAATATTTATATTTGCAAAGACTCAAATTGGGAGTTCCTCAAGTTTGGGAGACTAGTAATTCTACCATAAGTGATCATATTCAAGAAACCTGGATAATATGGATGTCAATATTATCTGTCTGCTAACTCATTTTCTATCTGTATTGAATACGAGTCGGGTCGAATATTTTATCCATCTTTAATTATTCATTTTTTATCGTTTATATCTGACTTGACCTGCCCATTTGTCACCCCCTAGTCATGACCAATAATTATCAGCTCTCGGCTTGTTTGTAAGGTGAGAAGTTCAAGCCCAATTTCAGGTGGTGCACCTTCCACACAAACACCACCCAACAAGGCGAGGAAAGCTACAAACCCATTAGAATGAAGAACTTTGCGCCTTTCTCCCCCAGTGATTATGGCTCGTCGGTCTGGTCATGGACAGATCACTCAAATTCGGGTCCACAAGCAGTGACAATTGCCCTAAGAAGACTCTGGTTCAGTTTAGTAACACAGCACCCGTTTCAATACCAAATTGCACAAGATTGATGCATGCATGGCGACAAAGCGAAGGAGTAGAAGTATAGTTGTGTCATGTTCCAAAACTAATATTTTTATTATTATTTTGAATGATGTCAGTATGTTGTATATATACGCATTATAGCATTTAGAAATATATTATTTATACGTACTGTTGTGGAAGTCGAATATATAGAGAGTGATTAAATCACAACTATTATATCTAAAGGTAGATAACAAATAGTAAGTGAGACAATAATTAAAAGAACACCAGAAATTAACGAGGTTCGAAAAAATTTAATTTTTGCCTATTCCTCGGACACAATCAACTCAAACTTTATTTCACTCCAAAAATACAAGTGAAGTACTACGAGAGAGAAAGAAGAATCAAATGCCTTAAGAGATAAGAAGGCAAGTGGGAGATTTTTTCAAGTGAACAAAACCCTTGCTATTTATAGAAGGGAAATGGCCTTAATAATGTCATGCATGACATCACATTAAGTGTGATCATGCAATGTAAATGCATGAAAAAATACATCTACCACTTTTCTCCTAAAAGGAGGCTTCCAAATGTTCACGCTAGTTCATATTAATCTTGTCAAATTCAACAAATCTCCATCTTGAAAAGATTCCGCTCTTTCAATTTTGTCTCGCTGATAAATTTTGATTGTGTCTCCAATCTTCAATCTTCAAAGTTCAACAATGTTGATAAAGTTCGAACAATGTTAAAACTTGATCGCGGTCACTACTTTTATTAGCATATTTGCAAGGTTGTCAATAGTCCGAATTTTCTCCACCGTTACTCCGCCTTCTTCTATAATATCTCGTACAAAGTGATATCGAACATCAATGTGCTTCGTCCTTGCATGATAAACTTGGTTCTTTGCTAATTGGATAGCTCCTTTACTATCACAAAATAGTGTGATGGTTTCTTGACCAATACAAAGCTCTCTAAGCAACCCTTGAAGCCAAATCGCCTCCTTTACAACCTCTGTAATTGCCATGTACTCTGCCTCAGTAGTAGACAAAGCAATTGTTGGCTGCAAAGCAGAGTTCCAACTAACCGATGCATTTGCAAAAGTGAAAACATAACCAGTAGTTGATCTACACTTGTCCAAATCACCCGCATAATCTAAGTCATAATATCCAGCCAGATATTGAATATCAATCTGCTCAAAAATCAATCCAACATCTACAGTATTACGAATATACCATAGAATCCATTTCACAGCTTGCCAATGCTCCTTTCCTGGATCATACATATACCTGCTTACAACTATAATAGCATGTGAAATATCAGGTCTTGTGCAAACCATTGCATATATCAAGCTACCAATGACATTTGCATATGGTACTCTGGACATATACTCTCGTTCAGTTTCATTTTTCGGCGACATAGAAGCACTAAGCTTAAAGTGAGGAGCAAGCGGAGTGCTAACCGATTTAGTGTTCTCATTCATGCCAAATCGATCTATTACTCTTTTCAAGTATTCTTTCTGAGATAGATAGAGTTTCTTTGAATGTCTATCTCTTTTTATCTCCATGTTAAGAATTTTCTTCACCTCACCCAAATCCTTCATCTCAAACTCCTTTCTCAGTTGAATCTTCAACTTCTCAATTTCATCTTGACTTTTGGAAGCTATCAACATATCATCAACGTATAGGAGAAGATATATGAAGGATCCGTCTTCAAGCTTGCACAAATACACACAAAGATTGTATTTCTTCTTTTGTACTTCGGCCGCAACATAAACTTGTCAAACATTTGTACCATTATCTCGAATATTGTATCAATCCGTACAATTTTTCAAGTTTGCACACCATATCCAATAACTTTGACTCCTTCTGGCCGAGTCATATAGATTTCCTCTTCCAAGTCTCCATGTAAAAAAATAGTTTTACATCTAACTGAACTAGTTCCAAAATCAGTTGTGTTACTAAAGCCAACAAAACTCTATGGAGGAGTGTTTCACGATTGGAGAAAATACCTCATTGTAATCAATTCCCTCCTTTTGATCGTACCCTTTTTCTACCAATCTTACTTTGTAGCGAACATCTTCTTTTTAAGAAGATCTTTCTTTCTTTGCAAATACCCATTTGCACCCAATTGCTTTCTTGCCCTTCGGGAGATTGGCCAATTTCCATGTACGATTCAGATGAAGGGACTGCATTTCTTCATTCTTGGCAATCCTCCACTTTTCTACTTCTTACTTGGATTGCATCTTTATAAGTGGTAGGAACACCATCAGTTATAATTGAGGTTTCACAAGCCACTGTCTCTATAAGACGAACAGGTTTCTTTATTGTCCTTTTTGGCTTGCTGGTTGCTATTGATTCAAGTTGTGTTGAGGTTCCTGAACTGGAATCTCCCTCTCTGCTGACTCTTCTTCGAGGAGAAGATCTTCTATTGTTTCCTCGTTTTCTCCCTGTGTAGGAAAAATTAATTTTTCCTCAAACTCCACCCACTTTGAAGCACCATCAGTTTGTTTGATATCTTCGACTGCCACCTTATTTGTTATGAAAGTTTCATCAAAGGTAACATCTCTGCTGATTATAATTTTTCTTGTCTCTAGACACCATAATCGGTATCCTTTGACTCCAGTGGTAATCCCCATAAATATAGCTTTCTTTTCTCTCGGATTCAATTTTGACTCTTTCACATGATAGTATGCAATTGAGCCAAATACATGCAAAAAATTATAAACTTCAGCAGGTTTTCCATGCCATTTTTCAAATGTGTCTTTCCACCAATAGCGGCAATTAGTAGACGGCTAATGAGGTGGCATGCATATGTTATTGCCTTAGCCCAAAATTCTTTGCCCAAGCCAGCATTGGACAACATACACCGAACCTTCTCCAACAAAGTACGGTTTAGACGTTCTGCCACTCCATTCTGTTGTGGTGTATTTCTGACGGTAAAATGTCTCAAAATGCCATCATATTCACAATTCTTATTGTAAAGATCATTGTTGTATTCTCCATCGTTGTCTATGCGAAACCACTTTATCTTTCTGCCTGTTTGAGTCTCTATCATCGGCTTCCATTTGAGAAAAATTCCCAACACTTCATCTTTGGTTTTCATTGTATACACCCACACTCTCTAGGAAAAGTCATCAATAAAGGTTAAAAAATAGTGTTTCCCACCTAATGAAGGTGTTTTGGAAGCACCCCAAATATCAGAGTGAACATAATCCAAAATACCTTTAGTATTATGGCTTGTTGTTCCAAATTTAACCCTTGTGTGTTTTTTCTTGAGAAAATGCTCACAAAACTCCAAATTGTAAGTCTTTACTCTTTTTAACAATCCTTGATCTGATAAAATTAAGGATTTTCCTCCAGCATGTCCCAAGCGCATGTGCCACAACTTTGTTGCCTCTGCCTCCTTGTCATCATTGGTTGTCATTGTTGCTGTCCCAATAACTGTACTACTGTGATAGTGGTACATGTTATTATTTCTGTGAGTTCCCTTCATTACCACTAGTGCACCCAAGCATATTCTCATTATCCCATTTTCTTCAACGACTTTGAACCCCTTTGACTGTAGGGCTTCTACAGAAAGATTTTCCTTCAATTCTGGTACGTATCAAACATCTGTTTATGTTCAGCTCAATCCATCAGGTTTCTTAATCGGATTGAACCAATACCATATGAGGTAAGAGGATTGTTATTTGCAGTGTGAATAACTCTATATTCTCGTTCTTGAGAATCAACGAACAACTCATTGTTGGGATACATATGATAGCTACAAGCTGAATCCATCAACCATATGCCAGATGGTTTGAATGGCTTGGTTGTAACTAGTGAGAAATTAGAGTCGTCACAATCAGCTATATTTGAATCCATGACAGCCTTCTCATTGTTAGGTTTGGCCTTGTTTTTCAACTTTGGACAGTCTTTCTTCCAGTGCCCTTTTCTCGGCAAAAGGCACATTCATCTTTGCTGGGTCTTGATGTTGACTTCGACCTTCCTTTCTTCGTTCTTATATGGTTTGATAACGGCCTCTCATAACCAGTGCTTCTCCTTCTCCACTCTTTTATGTTTCTCTCTTTCTTTTTTCATTGTTGTATAAGGCAGAACAAACTTCTTTAAGAGATACTTCATCTTTCTCATGAAGTAGAGATGTTTTGAGGTGCTGGTACCCATCGGGAAGTGAACTTAATGACATTAAGGTTATATCTCCATCACCAAAAGTCACGTCCATATTCTGCAAATATGTCACCAACTTATTAAAGCTGGTGATATGATCATTCATTGTAGTACCAGGAAAATATGAGAAGCGTAACAGTCATTTTTCATGAAAAATTTACTTTGACTGTTTGTTTTTCAAGAATTTATCCTCTAATACATTCCACAATTTACTTGCAGAAGTTTCTTTTGTGTATGGATACTTCTGTTCTCTTGCGAGGTAAGATCGAATGGTACCACAAGCAACGCGTAGATAATCTTCCAACACTATTAGAAATTTGGCAAAAACCAACCACGGTCGACCAACCAATATTGGTCGGTCAAAAAAACAGCCAAAAAATCGACCAAAGCTGGTCGATTTTTCAAAATATTTTTTTTTTAATTTTTTTTTTTTACGAAACCGACCAACTTTGGTCGAATTTTTTTTTTTGGCGCAAAATTGCGAAAAACTATTTTTGAGTCCCACGAAATTTATTTTTCAAGAAACCCACCAACTTCGGTCAATTTTTCATTTAAAATAAATTAGAATTAATATTAAAAAACCGACAGAAATCGATCGGTTAATTCGGCTGGTCATTTTAAAAAATCGACTAACTTTGATAGGTAATTTTTTTTTTTTGCGACCAACTTTGGTCGGTTGTTTCGTGCGAAAATAATATTAAAGAGTATAAATAAAATAAAAAATAATCTTAAAACAAAATGCACCAATAGTCTAGTGGTAGAATAATATCCTACCACATTACAGACCCCAGTTTAATTCTCACACGGTGTAATTGTTTAATTACATAATTAAAATACCGACCACTTTAGTCAAAAAAACCTATCAACTTCGGTCGGTTTTTTAGAAAAAATTTGATTTAATTGACCGACCAAAGTTGGTCGGTAATTTTCGACCATATTTGGTCGGTATGCCCTTTCGACCTTCAAAATACCGTCCACACGTAAATAGTCGCATTTTGGACGGTTATTGGCCATTACTGACCAACTTTGGTCAATTTTTTTGGACAGTTTTGCCCGGATTTCTAGTAGTGAAATCTTCTTCTCTTATATGGTTTCTTTTGTTCTCTGGAAATATCTAACCCTTATTGAAAAAGGACATCAAAAACCTTAGCTTGCCACATCCCAAAATATCTTGACCCGTAAAAAATTTGAACTGCAAATTTCGCATTTGACATAATTCATGTCACAAGTGAAGTTGCCAACGACATATTATTGATAGCCGGCGTGGACTCTTCATTTTTATTATCACCCATTTTTGCTATATATGCTATTTATTTGCTGACACTACAGAACACCAAAGTAATTTTTTTCTGATGTGGAAGTTCAGACTATGATGCAATTATAAAGCATACTCAGATAAAATATTAGCTCTGATACCAATTGTTGCCGACGCCGAATATATAGATAGTGATTAAATCGCAACTACTATATCTAAAGGTAACTAATAAATAGTAAGTGAGACAATAATAAAAGAACGCCAGAAATTAACGAGGTTTGGCAAAATTTGATTTTTGCCTAGTCCTCGGACACAATCAACTCAAACTTTATTTCACTCCAAAAATACAAGTAAACTACTACAAAAGAGAAGGAAGATTCAAATGTCTTAGGAGATAAGAAGGCAAGTGAAAGATGTTTTGAAATGAACAAGACCCTTGCTATTTATAGGAGGGAAATGACTTTAATAATGTCGTACATGACATTGCAGTAATTATGATCATGCAATATAAATATAGGCTTGCAAATGTTCACATTAATTCACGTTAATCTTGTCAAATTCAACACATACATCTGTAAGATCATTTTTTTTTCAACGCGGTATGTTTTCCTTATTGCTTAATTGCTAGCACATTTTATTCTTCAAAAGATTTAATATATCCGCAATTCAATTTTTAAAATTTCTTCTTTTTAAAATCTTGTTCTTTCTTCTTGATAAGATTTCTTATGAAAAAAGATTAGGTAATAATGGGACGCATACTCCTAGCATATGCAAGTAAGTAAGACAGGGATCGATGTACTATTCTAATGACATGTTTAATTGAACTCATAATTTTTTACGCGAAGTATATTAAAATTTATGTGTAAAAATTAATTAAAATTACATAAATAGTAGATATGATATTGTAAAATTATAAAAATAGTAGATAAAGTTTAAATCATGAATCCGACTCTGAATTAAGAAGGTTGTATGATATTGTATAATTCCAAATACTAAGAACGACAGGATACTACAACATAGGACGTCAATTTCAAGTATATTAAATAGTAGTACTAAAAAGTAAACATATATTTTAAATTCACATGTACAGACCCATGTTTTAGATTATATATTGTACAATAATTTGTTATAAATCAAACCAAACATTCAACCAGAATAGTCCGAGCAATACTAGTTACTGTATTACGACTCCTTTATTGCTAATCATTACATAACTTGTCTTTAAACAAAACGGAACCCTAGCTAGAGGATAAAAAGTGTTGTCACTTTTACTCTAAATATGACTCTCCAACTCTCAACTTACTGATTGGTGATGGAATTATTCTACCACCAGAACAAGAGGGCATCACCCATGAGAAAGATCAAGATTCAACATTAATAAAGGGAAAAAGGACAATATGATACACAAAACATCTCGTATTCACACAGAATTTAAGGAAAGATCGCACCCTAATAAATATAATATAAACAGATTATCCTAATACAAATATTAGTGGCAGCTTCATAAAAGTCATCAAGCAAGAATTACTAGTAACAGGTAAGGTAAACCTTTTTTACTCATAATAATGAAGTACTTTTAATCTGCAGCCAGATGAAGAATTCAATGATCATTAATTCTTCTTCTCATGCCAACACAGGAGCATAGCTATGCATCGCCTGAGAATGTAAAACTTAGCCTTCTGCTTCTTTGCTATATCACTGCACTTCTCTCCGAGCGATGTACAGTTCTCTGTTTCTTTGGCTGCCATGAGAGGAAGTACACTTGGAGAAAGAAATGGATATATGCTATATAATGGTTCTAATGCCAAGGTTTACCTTATTTATGCTTTGTTTGAGAGGCTTCTGTGTTAGGAGTAGATCTTTTTTTATCTACATTTGGCTGATGGACAACTCGTACGAAGTTACCATTATTGCATTTCCATGATAGCTAGCTTTTGTTTTTTGGGAACGTGTCCTTAATTTGGCTATATTTCTTGGTAATGTTTCAAATATCTTTTGGCTATATTTCTTGATCCAGTATTGGAGTCCTATCAAATTTGAATTCATGTTGAAAAAATCTAGCATCACAATAAATCATTTTCTAATAAAGACGATACCTAGGGCACAAACCCAAACGAATCCACAAAACCTTTATGGGTTAGGGTACATCTTTTGACAAGAGTACATATTGATGACATTTGATAGAAAAAGTATACAGTATCTTTTTTAGTGGTGAAAAGGACAAACATTTCACACAGTACTATACCGAGAAAAATATCTCGCACCCGCTGTGATGCCAAGCTTTAGTCTCTCTTTTCTTGTTTCCTGATTTTCCATATTTCCTTAATTACTTTCTTCCATGTTTTTTCTGTTATGTGCTTTAAATGTTTTCTATGCTTTATTTAATACTTGTTAGTCATTGTTCCTCGTGTTAAAATGTTAGACCTTTTCATGTTCATAAGATTTGTTGCTATTTTCCTTAAATGACTTAATTGCACCTTTTTTATTGTCATATACTAGACTTGCCTTGCCGTGTAGTATTATTTATATGAATTCCCAAGTTGGTACAACGTTTCATTTCCAGTTCCGCTTCATATTCATCAATAGTGGAGATTCTTGTGAGTTGAACTATTGATTGTTTGCGCTCATTGAATAGTTGAAACTGATATGGTGGGATCGTGTTGCACGCTGCAACAGGTAAAATAAAGGTGGATTGATACGGAGGAATAAGAGTAAATATGTAATAATACGGTGGGATCGGGTTGCACGCCGCAACAAGTGAAATAAGGATGGATTGGTACGGTGAAATAAGGGTGAATATATAATACTGATTTGGTTATATGGTGGGATCAGGTTGCGCGTTGCAACATATATTTATTTGTGATTGTTCATATTTTTACGGTGGAATAAGGGTGGACTGTGGTGTACGGTGGGATTGGGTTGTGCGCCGCAACAACCTACGTATTTTTCTATTTTCTTAAGTTGTGTCGGTTTTCGGTATTTTCATTGGAACTCTAAGGATTGGTAATTTTGATCGTCATTGGTTTATTTCTTGAGGTTGTAGCTATTATCTTCAGTTCTGTCTTATTTTATTCTTGTTTTCTTCTGCTGTCTTTATTATATATTGTGTACAGGTTGTAGTGTGAGTGACCTACCTTAGCCTCGTCAGTACTTCGTCGAGGTTAGACTCGTCACTTATAAAGTACATAAGGTCGGTTGTATTAATACTACACTATGCTCTTCTTGTGCAAATTTTGGAGTTGGTCCCAGCGACGATTTTTAGTGTGCTCGGATTGGGCAGCTTTGTGGAGACTTGAGGTATAGTTGTTCTGCGTCGCATCTCCTTGAGTCATGTTTCCTTTAGTTTTGCTGTGTATTTTCCTTCAGACGCCTATATATTTCATCCAGACCCTTGTATGTATTATTCTAGTAGCTCGTGCACTTGTGACACTGGGTCCAAGATAGTATCAGATATTTTAGCTGTTTTTAGCTTCCGCACATTACTTTTAATTATTATAGTTATTTCAGTCCTTTCTCATTATTTAATTTAAACTGTTAAAAAATGAATAAATTGTTCTAATGTTGGCTTGCTTAGCAAGTGAAATGTTAGCAGCCATCACGGTCCCCACGGTGGGAATTTCAGGTCGTGACAAGCTGGTAGCAGAGCACTAGGTTATATAGGTCTCACGAGTCCAGATCAAGCTTATTAGGAGTTTAGAGGATCGTATGGAGACGCATGTACTTATCTTACAGAGGCTATAGAATTTAGGAACAATTTCACTTATGTTCTTCTCTGTCGTACGATTTTATTCTATCATTGATAATTGAATTCTTTTTTTCTTGTGCTCTCGCAGATGGCGAGAACATGTACTGCATCTACAGCTGGACAGCAGCCGGAGCCTCCAACAGTAGCTCCTACGAGGGGTAGAGGTCGAGGTCGAGGTCGCGCTAGAGGCCAAGGCAGTGGTAGAGCTCAACCTAGAGCTCAAGCAGCAGCACCAGCAGTGGAGCTTCACGTAGATTTTGATGAGGAGGTTCTTCCTCAAACTTCACCTATTGGACCAACTCATGTTCCGGAAGGGTTCATCGCCACCCCAGTGCTTCAGGACGCTCTAGTCCGTTTGGTGGACCTTATAGGGAGTGTGTCCCAGGACGGTACATTTCCTATGGCATCACCCGTCTCTCATGCTAGGGGAAGAGCACAGACTCCTGCTACTTACACTTCGGAGCAGATGGCTCATCAGTAGACTCCAGCAGCCATACCAGTTGGGTAGTTCAACCAGTTGTTGCGGCACAGGCCGGTGATGGACCCGCCATGTATTCTGAGGCTTTATTGAGATTGGACAAGTTTACTAAGCTCTTTCCAATTCACTTCAGTGGTGCACCTTTAGAGTACCCACATAATTATCTTGACTGCTGCCATGAGGTGCTGTGGAATATGGGTATACTTGAGACCAATGGGGTCGATTTTGTTGTATTTCAGATGACGGGTTCCGCCAAGAAATGGTGGAGGGACTACGTGTTGACAGACCAACTAGGTCGCCTGATCTTACTTGGGACCAGTTCTCTTAGCTATCTCTAGAGAAGTTGCTTCCTATCACACTGAGGAAGGACTATCGCAGGCAGTTCGAGGGCCTCCACCAAGGTAGTATTTCAGTCACTTAGTACAAGACCCGTTTTGTGGATCTAGCCCGTCATGCTCTTCTTCTGCTTCCTACTGAGAGAGAAAGAGAGAGGGTAAGGAGGTTTATTGATGGAATCGCTCGCCCTATCAAGATTCAGATGGCCAAGGAGACTGGGGGTGAGATTTCTTTTCAGACGGGTGCTAATGTCGCCAGGAGAATTGAGGTGGTTCTTGCACAGGAGAGAGGGCAGGGGTCTGATAAGAGACTTCGCCATTCCGGTGATTATAGTGGTGTCTCATCTGGAGGCAGGGGTACTTTTGGTAGGGGCCATCCTACCATGCCATTCTAGTCGACGCTTCGGGCATCCCGCAATGCTTCAGGGAGTCGTGGTCCTTATTTTCCTTATTCTGGGCAGCCAGCCTACAGTGCACCATCAGCTCCTATCAGTGCACCTCCGATTCAGAGTTATCATCGTGGTTATCCGGACCGTTCAGGTCAGTCTCAGCTTTAGCAACCACAACACCAGGATGGATATTTTGAGTGTGGTCTCATCTTTAGCAGCCAGCTGGAGGTCGTCCTAGAGATGTAATTCAGTGTCGTGGAGCCTAGCCCCGATGATATGCTTTCCAAGTCACGCCTGAGGATGAGTCATCTAATGTTTTTATCACAGGTATTGTTTCAGTTAGCGGTAGGGATGCTTCAGTTCTGTTTGATCCGGTCTCTACTTATTCCTTTGTATCATCCTACTTTTCTTTATATATGGTTGTGCCTCGTGATTCTTTAGGTGATCCAGTGTATGTGTCCACACCAGTAGGAGATCCTATTATAGTAGATCGTGTCTACCATTCGTGTGTGGTTACTATTGGGAGTCTCGAGACTAGCGTAGATCTCATACTTCTTGATATGGTTGATTTTAATGCCATCTTGCGGATGGATCGGCTGTCACCTTATCATAGTATATTGGATTGTCACACCAAGACAGTGACCTTAGCCTTTTCGGGGTTGCCTCATTTAGAGTGGACAGCTCCTGGTTATTCTACCATCAAGGTTATCTCTTATGTGAAGGCTCGACATATGGTCGATAAGGGGTGTCTATCTTATTTGTCTTATGTCTGTGATTCTAGTGCGGAGGTTGTTGTTCGTGAGTTTCCAGAGGTGTTTCCTACAGATCTATCGGGGACTCCAGCCGACGGAGATATTTACTTCTGTACTAATTTGGCTCCGAGCACTCAGTCGTATGGCCCCGCCGGAGTTGAAAGAATTGAAGGAGCAATTGCAAGATTTCCTTGATAAGGCTTTATTAGACCTAGTGTCTCTCCCTGGGGTGCGCCTATGTTGTTCGTAAAGAAAAAAGAATGGGTCAATGAGGATGTGCATAGATTATAAACAGTTGAACAAACTCACCATCAAGAACAAGTACCCATTACCGAGGATTGATGACTTATTTGATCAGCTTCACCGTGCCAAGGTATTTTTGAAGATTGATTTGCGGTCAGTCTACCATCAGTTGAGGATTAGGGCATCCGATATCCCTAAGACAACTTTTTGACTCTGCACGGGCATTATCAGTTTCTAGTAATGTCATTTGGGTTGACGAATGCCCCAGCAACATTTATGGATTTGATGAATCGGGTATTCAAGCCCTATTTGGATTCCTTTGTGATTGTGTTTAATGATGATATCTTGATCTATTCCTGTAGTCGAGAGGAACACGAGCAACATCTTCGGATTGTACTTCAGACTCTAAGAGATAGCTAGTTATAAGCCAAGTTTTCAAAGTGCGAATTTTTGTTGAACTTGGTCGCTTTCTTGGGGCACATAGCATCCTCATAGGGCATTCAGGTGGATCCTAAGAAGATTGAGGCAGTTCAAAACTGGCCTAGATCCACTTCAGCCACGGAGATCCGATGTTTCTTAGTTTGGCGGGTTATTACCGTTTGTTTGTGGAGGGGTTTTCGTCTATAGCAACCCCATTGACGAGATTGAACCAGAAGGGTGCCCATTTCAGATGGTCAGACGAGTGGGAGGTGAGCTTTTAGAAGCTCAAGACTTCTTTGACTACATGCCAGTGTTGGTGTTGCCTACCGGTTCAGGATCTTATACGGCGTATCGTGATGCATCTCGTGTTAGGCTCAGTGCAGTATTGATGCAGGATGGCAGGTTGATCACATATGCATCGTGGAAGTTGAATGTTCATGAGAAGAATTACCGTGTCCATGACTTGGAGTTGGAAGCCATTGTTCATGCGCTGAAGATATGGAGGCACTATCATTACGGTGTGTCGTGTGAGGTTTTCACTGATCATTGGAGCCTTCAGTATTTGTTCAAACAAAAGGATCTCAATTGAGGCAGAGGAGGTGGTTCGATCTATTGAAATACTATGATATCACCATCATGTATCATCCCGAGAAGGCTAATGTCGTGGCCGACGCCTTGAGTAGAAAGGCAGGGAGTATAGGCAGCCTTGCGTACATTCTAGTCGGTGAGAGATCGCTTGCATCAGATGTTCAGGCTTTGGCTAATCAGTTCGTGAGTTTGGATGTTTCAGAGTCCAGTCGTGTTCTAGCTTGTACAGTCGCTCGGTCTTCTTTGTTTGAGCGCATCAGGGAGCGGCAGTATAATGACCCTCATTTGCTTGTCCTTAGAGACACAATTCGGCATGGTGGTGCCAAGCAAGTTAATATTGGAGATGATGGAGTTTTAAGGATGTAGGGTCGTATTTGTGTGCTCGATATAGATGGACTTCATGAGTTGATCCTTGAGGAGGCCCAAAGTTCTCAATATTATATTCATCCGGGTGCTGCCAAGATGTATCAGGACTTGCGGTAGCATTATTGGTGGAGAAGGATGAAGAAGGATATAGTTGCTTATGTGACTCGGTGTCTAGATTGTCAGGAAGTGAAGTGTGAGCATCAGAGACCTAGTGGTTTGCTTCATAAGTTAGATATTTCAGAGTGGAAGTGGAAGCGTATCACTATGGATATTTTTATTGGACTCCCACGGGCTCAGAGGAAGTTTGATGCGGTATGGGTTATTGTGGACAAGCTGACCAAGTCATCGCATTTCATTCCAGCGGCAGTTACCTATTCTTTAGAGCGGTTAGCTGAGATCTACATCCGCGAGATTGTCCATTTTCACGGTGTGCCCTATCATTTCTGATTGAGGTACGCAGTTCACCTTGCACTTTTGGAGAGCAGTACAACGTGTGTTGGGCACGCAGGTTAAGTTGAACACAACATTTCTGTCACGACTCAATTTCCCCTATGTTGGGTATCGTGATGGCACCTAATCTTAAGGACTAGGTAAGCCTAACATTACTGAATAACAACCATTACAATAATAACATTTAATGCTTTTTGAAATGAACTCCCTATACAAAATACACTTTCCCAAAACCCGGTATTACAAATCATAAGCTCTATAGAGTTTTACTACAACTTCTAAATACAACTGTTCAGAAATAAATAAATAAATAAATACAGTGTATGAATAAAATAGGACGGTGACTCTGAAACGCGCGAACATTGTAGCAAGTTTACCTTGAGTCTCCATAATGTGTGGCTAGAATTCATGGTTTAACACGTTATATGCCTTGCATTTGATGTAAGTTAATGATAAAAATACACTTTGTATATGCCTAATCGGGTTTATTTTATGTGTAGGTGAATTGGAAATGGAAGCCGAGTTGAATGGAAGCATAAACGTTGAAAATACGCTCAAAAGTCAAAAAGGAGTGAAGCCGGCTATACCCAGGCGTTTGAGCTAAAAAGCCTGGCCACACCAGGCTTTAGCCGGGAGTTTGGGGTATAAAGCCTGGTGAGGCCAGGCGTTATCCAGGAGCCAGAGCCCAAATGCCAGGCCTGGTCAAGCATTATCTTGGCGTTTGGCCTGTAACGCCTGGCCCCTGATCCGATCAAACCCGAGTTTTGAAGATTTTAAGTGTTTCCCGGTTGGAATAGAATTCTCCTGCATGGTTAGGGTTTATCCCAAACATATAAATAGACCCAAGAATACATCTTTGAGGGCATCATATCATTAGAGTGAATAAAAACCTGTGGATTACTACTCAGCAAAGCAGAAACATTGATTTTTACCTCCTTATTTCATTCCTCTGTAGTTTATTTACGCAAGTATTTTTGGATATGATTATTATAAACATGAGTAGCTAATTTTCTTAATATAAGGTTTTGGTGGAACCCGTTGGGGGATAAACTTATGGTGATATTAATATATTTTGGTTGATTGTTAATCTCTATTTGTTCAACTACGTTCTTGTTGTAGTTAATTGAATGGCCACCAATTAGCTGTGACTATTTATTATGTAGCTACTTGAGAGAGTGCATATTTAGGTAATTGTTTGAACAACACCACTCCTAGAGTATATACGAAAGTCATAACTGAGGGTTTAGAAGTTGGATTAGAAATAACGATACTTCGGGTGCAATCTAAGTGAACTGGAATGTAATCTAGCTAGAGTAACTTGAGAGAGTGCGTCTAGTAAATTATCATAATTACTTGAGAGAGATTTATGGTAGATAGAGTGTTCATGATTGATAGAGACAACTAATTAAGCTATATGAAGTATCCGAGAAGTAAGTTAACCAATGGGAGAAACCATAGCCTTAGACCTTTATCATAATTGTTTACAACACATTGTTAGTAATCATTAGTTATTATTATTGTCAGTAGAAATAGTGAAACATTACCAAATTATATTCAAAACTCTTGAGATAATTGATTAAGTAAAAATTGAGTATTCTAACGACTTGGTTGATACGTGAATTCCGTGTGGGATCGACTCTGGGCGTAATACCTCGGATTATATTTGCAGCGCCTGTTTAGTCTGTTATTAGACATAGTTGAGCGTGATCAAATTTTGGTGCCGTTGCCGGGGAATTTAACGGTGTTATCAATCGAGTTGGAAGAAATACAAAATTCTGAAATATAGTCAATTTTCTTCAATTCTCGTTTATACATTGAAAGTTTAACGTTTGCTAACGTGTTGCAGGTGCATGCCTAGAAACTCATCGAGAACTGGTGAAGTAGTCGAAGCCTTATCAAACCTCGAGAAAGTTTTCAAGGCCCTAAATCGGACCAACCGGAAAAGCAAACAGCAACCATCAATTGAACAATTTGAACCCGACATGGAAGATCCAAACAACAGGAACAGTAATGGGGATGATGTGGTAGACGCAGTCGCTCAAATAGGGGCAGAGGCTCCTTTATATGACTGGGCACAACCCACAGCTAAGAATTTGGCCACTGCGATACTAGTCCCTCAAATACAAGTCGAGTCCTTCCAGATAACAAATAATATGCTGCACTTATTGCAAAATAAGGGACTATTCTCAGGGTCATACATCGAAGACCCCCAGCAGCATTTGAAAAACTTTCTATCAATTTGCAAAACAAAAAGGCAGCCAAACGTCAGCTAGGAGGCAATAAAACTATTGTTGTTTCCATTCTCAGTGACTGGAGCTACCCAGACTTGGCTAAACTCACTCCCCCATCAATTCCATTACCACATGGGAGGAGTTAGTTAAGCAATTCGTGAACAAGTTTCATCCACCTAACAAGACTGCCCAGCAAATTGATGAAATCTTAAGCTTTAGACAGAAACCAGTTGAAACATTGCAAGAGACATGGGAACGATTTAAGGGGATGTTGGTTATCTGTCCACATCATGGTATTCCAGAGCAGATGTTGGGGCAGCGTTTTTATATGGGTTTAGCTAATACTGTTAAATAAAATGTGGATGCTTCAGCTGGTGGAGCATTCTTGAGCAAAACGTGGAGAGAAAGTCAAATCTTAGTTGATAAAATGACACAGAATTCAAGATGGACAACAATGAATGCACCCATCACTCCTGTAGTTCACTCAGTGCCATTCGATCCATCCAATACTATTGCAGAGAATGTGGCCACCTTGATAACACAGATGAGCATACTAACTAAGAAGGTGGAGGAATCAGGACAAAAGCAACAGGTACACATCGTAGACACAACCAATGGGGGCTTATGCACATCTTGCATTAGTCAACCACTTGGTAATCACTGGAATGCAGAATGTGATCACCCTCCTTATCCAGAAAATATGAATTATGTGTCAAATTATGAACGCTAGAGACAAGGGGGGTAGAACTGGGGTCAGCAAGTTCAACCATATAGACTGCCTCACCAACAGCAGAATAGTGGAAATATGGGTGTCATGAGTCCACAAGGTAATGCAGCACCATATTAGAGGCCGCACGGGTATAACCATCAGAATCAGCAACAATCATACTACCGTCCTCAGCAACAACAGGGGGAAGGCAAGAAGATGGGTTCTCTAGGTTAGAAGCTATGATGCAGCAGGTTATTGGGTCAAATTCTAAGATCAAAGAAATAGTGGATGCCCATGATTCAACTATTAAAAATATCGAAATGCAGCTAGGGCAGATTTCAAATGTAGTTAACAATCGTCCTCATGGAACTTTACCTGCTGACACTCAGGTGAATCCAAGGGACCAAGGCCCAAAACAGTTAATGGCAGTGACTCTCCGTAATGGCAGAGACATGGAACTGGAACAAGAAAGGAGGCATGAGAGTAGACAGACAAATACATTGGTGCAGGTACCTATTGGAATTGATGACTCGACTCCATTGACTAAGGGCACAAGGCAACCAGCTGAAGGAGAATCTAATAATCAAGGTGAAGATGAGAAAGAACTTGAGGAAATCACAGAGCCAGCAATTGAGGTGGTGGTGGAAAAGGAAAAAGAACAGATAATAAAAAAGAAGAGAGCACTAGCTCCATTCCCTCAAAGGCTAGCAAAATATAAGAAGGATGAGCAGTATAAGAAATTCTTGAACATGTTAAAGAAGATACAAATAAATATCCAATTGATTGATGCATTGAAAGAAATGCCTGGATATGCTAAAATGATGAAGGACTTGATGTCCAGAAAATTTGACTTCCAAAATCTGGCTACTGTCACTCTTACCCAGACTTGTAGCGCGGTGGTGACACGTCCTATTGCTGAAAAATTGGCTGACCCAGGGAGTTTTACAATTCCTTGTACCATTGGCAAATTCTCTTTTTCCAAATCCCTATGTGATTTGGGAGCCAGCATTAATCTAATGTCGCTGGCCATATATAAAAGACTGGGGATTGGTAGAGTTAGGCCCACCTCCATGCTGCTGCAACTTGCTGATAGGATGGTAAAGAGACCGTCGGGTATTCTGGATGATATGTTAGTGCAAGTGGGGAAATTTGTGTTCCCCGCTGACTTTGTCATCCTAGACTGCCGAGTAAATGAGGAAATTCCCATAATCTTGGGAAGGCCATTTTTGGCCACGGGCAAAGCCCTCATTGATTGTGAGACTGGTGATCTTAATATGAGGCTCAATGATGAAGAAATCACGTTCAACGTGCAGAAGTAGATGAGGCGACCAAGTGAGTTCACCAACTGCTCTCTTATTGATGCCGTGAACGTGATCCTAGAAGAAGATGATGCAGCCCTAGCTGTTGGGGATCCTTTGGCTGCATGTTTGATGAACTTAGATGATATGAACGGTGAGGAGCTAGCAGAATGGGTATTAGCATTGGAAGGAAAAGGGACATGGTCGAGGGCTCTTGAAATTGAACCATTACACTTGGAAAAGAGAGAGAGCCCACCAGCCAAGCCCTCAGTTAAAGTACCACCCAAGTTAGAGTTGAAGCCTTTACCAGTGCACCTCAGGTATGCATTTCTTGGACCTAACTCTACATTACCGGTTATTATTTCATCAGGGTTGCTAGTCGTGCAGGAACAACAGCTATTACAGGTACTCTCTGAATGCAAGACTGCCATTGGCTGGATGATGGAAGATATCAAAGGGATCAGCCTAGCCTATTGCATGCATAAAATTCTCCTAGAAGAGGGACACAGACCTTCTAGGGAACATCAAAGACGGTTGAACCCAAATATGAAGGAAGTGGTAAAGAAAAAAGTTATAAAGTGGTTAGATGCGGGAATCATTTTCCCCATCTCCGATAGCAGCTGGGTTATCCCAGTACAGTGTGTACCAAAGAAGGGTGGTATGACACTAGTAAGGAATGATAAAAACGAGCTGATATCCACTAGAACTGTCAGAGGTTGGAGAATATGCATGGATTACATAAAGCTGAACCTTGCCACCGCAAAGACCACTTCCCACTTCCCTTCATTGATCAGATGCTCGACCGGTTAGCAGGGAGGTCTCACTTTTGTTTCCTTGACGGGTATTCGGGGTACAACCAAATTTCTATTACTCTAGAGGATAGGGAAAAGACCTCATTCAAATGCTCATATGGGATATTTGCCTTCAGGAGGATGCCATTTGGCCTCTGCAATGCACCAGTAACATTCCAACGGTGCATGATGGCTATTTTCATAGACATAGTAGAGGATATTATGGAAGTCTTCATGGAAGATTTCTCAGTGGTGGGAAATCCGTTTGATGAATGCCTAGAAAATCTAAATCGTGTACTAAAGGGGTGTATATAGACGAACCTAGTGCTGAATTGGGAGAAGTGCCACTTCATGGTACAAGAGGGAATCGTCATGGGACATTTGGTCTCAAGTAAAGGTATTCAAGTGGAAAAAGCTAAGGTAGAAGTGATTTAAAAAACTCCCTCCACCCACGTCAGTCAAAGTTATTCATAGCTTCTTGGGACATGCAGGATTCTACCGGTGATTCATCAAGGATTTATCCAAAATTACCAAACCTCTCTGTAAGTTACTAGAAAAAGTTAACCCATTTGTGTTTTCTGATGATTGCAGGGTAGCTTCTGAGGAGATAAAGAAGCAGCTAGTCACTGCACCGATTATAGTTTCCCCCGACTGGGAGCAACCGTTCGAACTCATGTGTGACGCAAATGACTATGTTGTAGGAACCGTGTTGGGCCAGCGAAAAGATAAGGTAATGCACCCAATTTACTACGCAAGTAGGACATTGAGTGGAGCTCGGCTGAATTATACGGTAACAGAAAAAGAAATATTGGCTGTAGTATTTGCATTTGACAAATTCAGGTCCTACCTGATCGGGTCAAAAGTGATCGTATACACTGACCACGCAGCCATTAGGTACTTGGTCGAGAAAAGAGAGTCTAAGCCACGCCTAATTCGTTGGGTGCTGCTTTTGCAAGGGTTTGACTTGGAGATTCGTGACCGTAAGGGAACTGAGAACCAAGTTGCTAATAATTTATCACACCTTGAAGGTGATAAAAAAGCACCTGAGTCTGAGGATATTCTGGAAACCTTTCCAGATGAGCAGCTGCTAGCCACAAATGCGGGAGAGGTGCCATGGTATGCAGACATTGCTAATTACCTGGCAAGCGGCATTGACCCTTATGAGCTCTCCTCTGTGCAAAAGAAAAGATTTTATCGTGATAGTCGTAACTACTATTGGGACGAACCTTATTTGTTTAAAATTTGCATTGATAATATGATTCGGAGGTGCGTCCCCGAGATAGAACAATTTCCTATTTTGCAGGCTTGTCACGCAGCTCCTTATGGAGGACATTTCGGAGGAGTTAGAATAGCAGATAAAGTGTTGGAGGCCGGGTTTTATTGGCACACTATGTTCAGAGATGCCCATCAATGGGTGAAGGGCTGCAATGAATGCCAAAGGACGGGGAACATTTCCCGTCGTCATGAGATGCCCATGAATCCGACACAAGAGGTAGAAGTGTTCGATGTTTGGGGGATAGATTTCATGAGTCCTTTTGTCAGCTCATACGGCAATAAGTATATACTTGTTGCTGTAGATTACATGTCCAAATAGGTAGAAGCTGCAGCATTACCCACCAATGATGCACGAGTGGTGTTGGGGTTCTTAAAGAAGAATATATTCACCCGCTTTGGGACCCCAAGGGCCATTATAAGTGATGGAGGCACGTATTTCTGCAATCGTGTCTTCGAAACGTTGCTTGCTAAATATGATGTACGTCACAAGGTAGCAACCCCATATCACCCCCAAACTAGCGGGTAGGTTGAGGTCTCCAACCGTGAAATAAAGAGTGTACTAACCAAAAAAGTTAACGCCACAAGAACTGATTGGGCGAAGAAACTTGATGATGCCCTATGGGCCTACAGAACCGCATTCAAAACACCAATCGGTATGTCTCCATAAAATTTGGTATTTGGTCAGGCCTGTCACCTGCCCGTGGAATTAGACCATCGAGCTTGGTGGGCATTAAAGCAGTTGAATCTGGATTTCGATACTGCTGGAGAAAATCGAGTCACAGAATTACATGAGTTAGAAGAGTTCAGAGGACAAGCATTTGAAAGCACCAGGTTGTATAAGGAACGAATGAAGAGATTACATGATAAAAACATTGTGGACCGAGATTTCAAACCAAGAGACAAGGTATTGCTGTATAATTCAAGATTAAGATTGTTTCCGGATAAGCTCAAGTCCCGATGGTCTGGCCCGTTTAAAGTGGTCAACGTATTTCCTTATGGTGTTGTGGAGATTACTTCTAAGGATGAGTCTAACACCTTCAAGGTCAATGGACAATGATTAAAAAGGTATATGGGAATGAATGAAGCCAATGTGCTAGCTATTGTGCATCTGGGTGAACCTAAAACACTAAACGATCCTTAAATATTGTTTATGCTGCGTCGTGCCGCAACGTTAAATCAGGCGCTTCATAGGAGGCAACCTATTGATTTATTGTAATTTTCGTGCCACGACATTACATAAGGCGCTTGTTGGGAGGCAACCCAATGCGTAGTTAAATTTTAGTGTAGCTAGAAGTATTTCGTGTAATTATAGGTACTAACGAGCTTGCAAGTGCATTCGGGTGAAAGGAGGAGTGTTTTCGCATGACGGAAGGTGGATACATAGCCGGGGTCAAGCAGGCCTTAAGCCTAAAATGCCCAGCAAAAGCCAGGAGACCCCAGGCGTTAAGCCCCAAACGCCTGGCTAACGCCAGGGGGCCTCTGGCTTTAGGGATATAACGTCTAGCTAACGCCATGAGGGAGCGGGCTTTAAGGTTTAAACTCCTGGCTAACGCCAGGGTGCCCGGGATTTTTGATTAAAATTCTCGACTAACGCCAGGTAAGTCCCCTCTTCTTATTTTTACATCTCCCAACTCTCTCTCAAGCAAGTTTCAACCCCTAGCACAAATCTTCACTATAATCGAGCCTTCACTACACTAATTGTCTCTCATACTCACACCACAACACATAAATTGACACACACATCTTCACTACTTCACACCCATAGCACACACATGATCTGGACTGGTTAAATTTTGTGGGGCACTTCATCCGGCTAACACACATCAATCTTTGAGGTATGATTCTAGTCCTATCCTTTATTAATTCAAATTTTCACATATGAAAGGTGTATCCTTGATTTCATGGTGAATTTTATGGGTGTATGAAGTTCTTGGTCATGTTGTATGTTGTTATGAACCCCAATTCCCAAAACCCTTTAGGAATGGGCTGAAATTGTGAAGCTAAGTGGTATTATGGAACCCCAAGCTAAGTGGTATAATGAATTTCTTGGTCATGTTGTATGCTGTTATGAACCCCAAGTGCTCGATGTAATGCCTCAATGGAAATACATGTCCCTTTTGGAGCCCGAGTCTCCAGGAACACACCACTAGCGTCATGCATCTTGAATTCCATGAAATTTTAAGTGGAAAGTGGCTCACGAGAAGCCAATTGGTAACAATGTGTGTCAATTGTCATATACTCGCCAAGGTGAAGTCTGAGTAACCTTGACAAAGTGAGAAAACGGATAGTATATACTTTGCGACAACCACTCATTACTGATAATTTGTGCAGGTCCAACGATGCTACCCAGAAGAGCCACTGGCAAGGGAAAGGCCACATCTTCGGCTCCACTGAAAACCAAATCAAAAACCCCACCACCTCAAAAGAAAAGAAAAGGGGGAGATGCTACTTCTAGCATGACTGGTGAGGAAGCAGTAGTTGTTGTGGCTGCTATGAGGCAACGACCCGTTGGCCAACGGGAATATGGTATCAACACCATACCAGCACGGAAATGGTATGCACGTTGCAAGCCTAAGCATGTCCATCCTGAAGAGGCCATTAAGGAGGGGAGTCTTAGAACTAAATTCCCAGCAATATGGAGGAGCATCCATGAATTGGGTATGGGATATGTGTTCAAACACAATGGAAACATCAGCCTCAACTTAGTCCGGGAATTCTATGCAGGATTTGATCCTAATGACAAGGAGGAATTGGTGCCAATTCGTGGGCATTTGGTGGATTTTTCACCAAGGCCATATGCGACTTTCTAGGTGCACCAAATGTTCAGGTGGAGCCTCTTGAACAATTCATTCGACATCCTAATTATAAAGAGGTGAGGCACACACTGTGTGGGGTTGATTCTAGGGCTGCTTGGATTCGGGATAGAGCCACCAATCGCCGTAAAAGGTTTTCCAAGAAAAAGATGAAGGCTGAAACACAGGTATGGCTTAAATTGATCAATGCACGGATATTACCGTGCAACCATGACACCTTAATAATCCGAGAGAGGATTTGTGTTCTCTACTTCCTCATGACGGGGCAGCAAGTAAATGTGGGTCATCTGATGCGATATCAAATGGGATTGGTGCGTTCCAGTAATAGAATTGATCGAATCCCTTTCCCGAATTTCCTGACTCAGTTCCTGCTAAATGAAAAGGTAGTGGTTGATTCCAACTTTGACCACACTATTGATCAACAACTTACCCGAGAATCAGACATCACTGGCTTAAGATTGAAAGAAGAGTCTTCACTAACCAGTACCGAGCGCATTTTCTCCCCGACGATTGCTTCATGGCCCATCTCTATGGGATGATGGATTTGCAGTTGCGCATAGGAGGTCGTCCAGCATCAGTTGGTGAAAGGGATGAGTTGGATCAGAGATACCCTCTCAATGCGCATGCACAGCAGATGATAGGAGCATGTGAGGGATACAGCTCCCAGATGATGAAGATATAAACACACATGAAGATTCTGATGCGGAGCCGATGCGCTCTGATGAGGAAGATGATGAAGAAGATGAATATGAAGAGGAATGGAGAGCGTCTGATGATGAAGATTCTTAATGACCAGGGAGTTTCTTTCACCTTACTTTTATTTCTTGCTTTGTCTATACATGATGCACTGAGGACATTGCATGAATTAGGTGTGGGGTGCTGTATATATATGTGTTGTGGTATTGTTGTACTTTATATGTTTTCAATGTGTTGTGGTATTGTTGTACTTTATATGTTATCCTGTTGTATTTTTTGCATGGTCATAATAGTATATGATTTTCTTTTTAAGTTATAATAGTTTTTTTCTGCAGTCTTTTTAATTTAGGAAAAACATAATGTTAAAAATAAAAAAATTAGAAATATGTGGACTCTCCCCGACGATGGACCTCCTAGACAGTTCTCTTGAGGGAAGTGAGTCTAAAAGAAAAACACCAAAAAGATTTTTTATTTTAGGTAGTGTAGTAATTCTCCCTTGGTTTTTCTTTGGACCGCGGTTCTTTTCCAAGGGTTTTTAATTGAACCGGCTTAATAGTAGCAATATCTCGAAACATGCTAATGCCTTGAGAATAGTCAGTACTATGGTTGTGACGCTTAGGCTCAACTTTTTGACTCCAGGATAAATACCTTAAATCAGGAATTCTTAAGATTTTCTTAACTGCTTTGACTGGAGTGTCATGATAGATCCAATTCTGAGTGAGCTATGTGCCATGTGT
>MDKI01207671.1:0-26932 GCA_005239505.1 Nicotiana paniculata
TTGAACAAATAGATATTAATCAACCAATCAAAACTATATTAATATCACAATAAGTTCATCCCCAACGGGTTCTATCAAAACCCTAGATTAAAGAAATTAGCTAAACATATTCATAAGAATCAAATCCAAAATAACTTGCATAATTAAACTACAAAGTAATCAATAAAAGCTGTACAAATCGATGTTTTACTTCTCTTCAATGGCTTCCTCCCTTCGAATTTCCCTCTTCAAGTTGTGTTTTGGGGTCTATTTATATGTTTAGGACAAACCCTAAACATGTAGGAGACTTCTATCCAACCGGGAAACACTTAAACTCTTCAAAACTCGGAATTGACTAGACATCGGGACCCAGGCGTTTCGGCCCAAACGCCCCCTTAAAGCCAGGGCAGGCCTGGCGTTAGGGGCCAAATGCCCCACTAACGCCAGGGTCAGCCTGGCTTTAGGGGCCAAACGCCCGGCTAATGCCCGGGTGTTTCCTTTTCGACTCCTGAGCGTATTTTTGACGTATTTGCATCCCTTTAGCTCCGTTTCCATCTCCAATTCACCTACACATGAAATAAACTCCATTAAGCACATAAAAAGTGTATTTTTATCATTAACGCACATAAAATTTAAGGCGTATAACATGTTAAACTATGAATTCTAGCCACGCATCAAAAATCATGTATTTTGAAAGAACTAGCTTTAAAAGATTTCTCTTTCTAAAGTATGTTTCAAGGAAAATTGTTCTATCCTGAAATGATTATATCTTTAAAGCTTCAATATAAGGTGTGGTTTAAAAGTTTTCACCAATTTATTGGATTTATTGGCTAAGGCCTGATGTGAACAAACTGACGCAGTCTGAGTTACTAGTGCTTTTATTTTGTGGTGATTTTTGGTTTTGGCTCGTAATTCTGCTCATTCTTCTGTGTACTATTATGTTGTTCCGTTGATTACTTTTCGGTAATTCCTTCCGCATTATATTGTCATGTAGTTAATTATATCGTAAAAATCTTTAGATATATATTATGTTCAGTCATTTCAATATTGATTACTGTTTAATTATTTAGACCAGTGGTGTCTTGACTAGTCCTCGTCACTACTTCTCCGAGGTTAGTCTTGATACTTACTGGGTACCGCTGTGGTGTGCTCATACTACACTTCTGCGCATTTTTGTGTGCAGATCCAGGTAATTGTTGTTAGTAGCTGCACGGATCATTGCCGAGGAAACTCAAGGTAATCTGTTGTTGCGTTCGCAGGCTTCAGAGTCACCTTCCTGTTTTTATTCAACTGTTCTTACTATTTCTAAAAAGTTGTATTTAGGAGTTGTAGAGAAAATTCGTGGAGCTTATGACTTGTATTACCGATTTTGGGAAAAGTTTAAATTTTGTCAAGATTCTATATTGAGACTGTTGGATTTCCTTTATTATTGTTGTTATTTAGTAAATATTAGGCTTACCTAGTCCCTAAGACTAGGTGCCATGAGGATACCCAACGGAGGGAGATTTGGGTCGTGACAAGTTGGTATCAGAGCTCTAGGTTCATAGGTACTACGAGTCATAAGCGAGCTTGGTAGAGTCTTGCGGATCGGTACGGAGACGTTTGTACTTATCTTCGAGAGGCTACGGGACTATTAGGACAATTTCACTTCCTTCATTCCTATCGTGCGAGTTCATTGATCTTGAAGTTTGAATTTATCGTTCCATTCTCTCAGTGATGGTGAGGACACGAGATGCGGCTCCCAATAATATTACACCCGGAGCAGAGGTCGAAGGGGGCAGAGGCAGAGGTCGACAAGAAGAACGTGTCGCAGTTCAGATACCTACTAGAGCAGTCGTTGAGGAGCCGCCAGTAGTTCTAGTTGGGGGACTGGTACTGGAGGTGCCTGTTGCTACCCCAGACTTCAGAAGACATGGGTGCAGTTTTTGAGTATAATTGGTACATTGACTTAGGCGGGATTGATTCTAGTGCACCGACTACTCCACAGATCAGGGGAGGAGTTCAGACTCCCACCGTCTACACTCCAGAGCAGCGAAACCATATTTTTCAGGTTCCAGTTGTCATGGCAGCACAACATGTGGTTTCAGTTCAGCCTGCGGCTAGGGTAGCAGCATCGAAGGAAGAACACCTTGGACTTGAGAGGTACAGGAAGTACCACCCTCCTATCTTTCAGTGGATTGGTGACAGATGATGCCCAGGGTTTCCTGGGAGTGTCACTACATTCTTCATCTTTGGGTATTGTAGAGACGAGCGGGGTTGTTTTTGTCACGTCTCAGTTCGGAAGAGCGGCTTGTCAGTGATGGAGGGCATAGGAGTTGGGGTATCTTGTCCAAATTAGCTTCACTTGCATGGATTCAGGTTTCAGAGATGCTTGGAGGGACTTGCACTCCAGTCCCTCCGAAAGGCATGACGTGCGGAGTTTGAGCATTTGCGTCAGGGCACTATGTTAGTATTAGAGTACGCCGTCAGATTCACTGAGTTGGCCAGTTATGTACCTCACTTGGTTGCTTTAGTTAGGAGGCGAGTCTGTAGATTCATTGAGGACTCAGGCATGATATTCGGTTTAGTTCAGCAAGGTTCGAGAGTTAGAGTCGGATGCCTCATTTCAGCAGGTAGTAGGGATCGCTCTCCGGTTAGAGAGCTTGTGGGATCGGGAGTGAGAGGACAGACGAGATCAGGAGTGAGGGTTCAGGGAAGCAAGGAGGCCTCGTAGATCGTAGAAATACACTAGTCCTTAATATGGAAGCAGGGTACCCAACAGTAGAGGTTTTGTGGGTCAGCCAGTTCAGTTTGCATTACCAGCTGTGCATGGGGTTTGAGGTACTCATGGGTCTCAGAGTACTCATATTGTATGGCTTCCATAGCCACGTCGGCAGAGTGGTTGTTTTGAGTATGGAGATACCAGTCACATGGTGAGAGGTTATTCCAGGATCTAGACATGTGTGTCGCAGCAGGGCATTCGGGTGAGTAGAGGGCACCCAAGAGGGGGAGGCCCAGCCCATTGATGTGTTTCATATAGTAGGCTGAAGGACGTTGTGCTAGATATTATCATACGGGTATATTTTGATGTGTTACAGAAGGGCACCATTTGTATTTCATTATAGTTCTGCTGGTCGAGACGAGTTTCCCTTATTTGTTGCTTTAATGATAAGAGAGTTTCATGCTTTGAACTCTATTTTTCATGCTTACTCTTGTTTGGAGATTCTATGAGTGGTAACCCGTGTCTATCGTTGTTTATTCATCAATTAGAGGGGTGAGACTAGAAGTGAGTCCTTGTTGTTCATCATGGTGAGCTTTATGTGATTTTTCCTAAGTATTTTGTTTACGAGCTGTGATTTGATACTCCATTGAGATGTGAGTTAAGTGAGCGTTATGATTTTTGTTAGCCGAGATGAGTTAGCGGGAGATTTCAATTGGTATGATATATATTCGGAATGTGATATAGAGTTGAGGGGAGGCCCTCGTGCTCCTTTGTGATTTGATATGTTTGGACCGGGCTGAGTACCGCGGTTGAAGTTATATCAGAATGGGATCCTTGCGATTTGTTCATATGCCTTGCTTCTTCCTTGTTATATTTCTCTTTTAAGTCAGTATTGATAAAGAGTTATACCTATGGGCTTGTTTGATAGTCCCTTTATATGTTCTATTTCCATACTCAGTCATTTCGTTATGTGCTTCTTTAGTTTAGCTTGCGGTATGTGTGCCCAGTGGTGTTAGATGTGGCTTGGTGATTCGGGTGTCTAATAATGAGGTCTTTTCGTTTATTGCATCATTATCAGTATTATGGGGTTGGAAACCGAGTTCTTTCAGATGTGAGGTAAATTGCCAATGCTGAGTTGATTTCGGGCAACCATTGTGATCAAAAGTGTTATTATGAGCCTATGTGTTATGTGCTATATTGGGTGGGTTTGCCTTATGGGTATACTCATGAGTTAATGCATATGGTTGAGGCTAATGCCGGATATGGATTTAGAATCGGGTCTTTTGGAATGAGTAGAAGCTGAGAAATTGAGGTATGAGGTTTATCGGTGGTGATGAGAAGGCTATATTGCAGTTGTGATGGTGTCATCGGGCTTATGTAGGTAGGGGTGACGTGGGATCAGACGCGGGTGTGTGTTTGAAGTGTGCAATCAGTGATTGGATGAGTTCGAGGTGAATCTTGGCACGTTCGAGTACAAACGTTTGTTTAAGAGGGGGAGAATGTAACGACTCGACCGGTCATTTTGAGAAACTAAGATCTGTTCGGTGGAATAAGGTCTTGAACAGCTTCACTTTGTGTATATCGACCTGCGTGCGTGGTTGGATTCAGTTACCGGATAATCCGGAGTCGAATTAGGCGAAAAAATTCTATTTTTGAAGCTTAAGTGATGGAAGTTGACCGGAGGTTTGACTTTTGAGTAAAACGGCTTCAGAATGAGTTTTGGGTGATGCCAACAGCTTTGTATGATGATTTTGGACTTAGGTGCGCGTCCGGAATTGGTTTTGGAGGTCCGTAGAGTAATTTGTGGTAATTCGGCGAAAGTTAGAATTTCGGCGATTTCGGTCAATAGGTGAAATTTTGATATCGGGCTCGGAGTGGAATTCCGGGAATGGATGTAGGTCTGTTGTGTTATTTGTGACTTGTCTGCAAAATTTGGCGTCATTCCGGGTTGAATTGATAGGTTTCGGCACGAGTTTTGATAATTGAAGATTTGAAAATTCATAAGTTTGATTTTGGTTTTGTTCGTCGTTTTGGTGTTGTTTTATGTGATTTGAAACCTCAAGTGAGTTTGTGTTAGGTTATATGACTTGTCCGTGTGTTTGGACGGGGTCCCGGGGGTCTCGGGTGTGTTTCGGATGGGCTTCGGGTCAATTTTCCCTAATTTTTGCACTGCTGAACCTGTCTTCTGGTTTCCTTCTATGCAATCGTATAGCAGTAGTCGTGATCGCATAGTGTTACTCTTGCCCCCCCCCCTTAGTTTTCCTTCAATGCGATCGCATTCCATGCTTTGCAATCGCATAGTGCAGCATTTGGCAGCAAATAATTTCTTATATGTGATCGCATAAGTTCCTGCGCGATCGCATAGAACATTTTTTTGGCCAGTAACATTTTTCCTCTGTGCGATCGCATATAGTTTCCTGCGATCGCGTAGTACAAATTGACCAGTGGCCTTTATCCTTCTATGCGATCGCATCTTCTCGTCCGCGATCGCATTGATCAAAATACCTGGGTAGACAGTTTATATCTTCAAAATCGAAGGCTTCACCATTTTATCACATTTTGACTTCTAGAGCTCGGTTCTTGGCGATTTTTGAGGGGTTTTCACAAAATTGGATTGGGTAAGTGTTCTTCAACTAGAATTAAATATATTTCATGATTGTATCTTTATTTTCATCATTTAATTTGTGTTTTGAGTTGAGAAAATGTTGGTTTTGTAAGAAAACTTCTAAAATGAAAAATTGTGATTTGAGGGATCAAATGATATCGGAATTCGATAAATTTTGTATGGTTGAACTCGTATCGGAATGGGTATTCGGATTTTGTAAAATTTTACAGGTTCCGAGGTGCGGGCCCGGGGGTCGATTTTTATATTTTTTTAAAGATCGAAACTTTATTATTCAGAATAGTTCGTTATACGTTTTATGTGTATTTTGAAGTGGTTTTAGTTGATTTTGAGCCGTCCGGAGGCCTTTCCGCCCAAGAAGTCCATTTTAGAGTACCGGGTTGTCGTCTTCGAGGTAAGTATCTTGCCTAACCTTGTATGGGGGAGCTACTCCTTAGGATTGAGTCTTCTATGTTGATTTTAGCCGTGTACGCGAGGTGACGAGTGCGTACTCGGAATTATTTGCAAATAGGTTGGCATTTTTAGGATTCTTAGGTCATTATATTCCCTGTGTATGAAGTATTATTTGTTATATCTGAGTTCCGATTGCTAGTTCATCTCCTTCTGCTTAAATTAGAAATTACTTTCTTAGTTTTCCTTTGTTGCTTATTTGATCTTAATTGAATTAACTGAAGACTTTACCTTTTCTACCATCGTGTTATATCTTCCTTCATAAACTGCATATTTGACCAGAATTAGCATAATCTCGCCCTATAATTGTTTAGCAGTGATTGGAATATCTATACATTGGTGTCAAGCATGCCCGTGAGTCGTACATTGTGATTTATATGATTTTCCCTTTAGTGTTACTTAGGTTTAGTTGATAATCATCTATGTTGATGGTATTTCCTTGGTGTTGCCTATT
This sequence comes from Nicotiana paniculata, assembly GCA_005239505.1. Lineage (NCBI taxonomy): Eukaryota > Viridiplantae > Streptophyta > Magnoliopsida > Solanales > Solanaceae > Nicotiana > Nicotiana paniculata. The sequence goes on from MDKI01207671.1 coordinate 6,208, forward strand.
ACTGAGCATTGTTCAAGCTGAGTTTTATTCTGTAAAGTTGATTGTTTACACGAGATTGGTTATAGATGTTTTCCTTGCCGGGATGATTGGTTTCTTATTGATGACTTGAATATTGTGAATCGTTGTTATATTTGTTTTGTTTTCCCCTCGTTATATCCTTTCACTTGTGCTTGGCATTCCCTTCAGTGACTACTTCTTATGAGTGAGTTCTTACCATTCTTGTGATTCAAGTCTTTGTATTGTTTTGCTCGTCGCACCTTGCATTCTGTCTTTTGTTGCTTTTGCGCCTGTTGTGGCAATGTGTGTTGTTTTCTCTCGCATTCTGGTCGTTTTCCTCAGTTGGCTGCATTGCATATTTAAATTGGGACTACGGATGAGATTCCGGGAGCTTTCCCCCTGTACTGCATTGCATATTTAAATTGGGACTACGGACGAGATTCGAGAGGTTTCCCCCTGTACTGCATGACAAGTTCTGAGTTACGGACTGAGTTCCGGTAGAGTTGTCTTGAGGAGATATGATCGAAAGATTTTTATTTCAAAGGTATATTTGAAAAGTATTTGTCTTGCAGAAAATGATATTGAACTACATTTATTGGGGAAGTATATTTGAAAATCATGTATTTTGAAAGAACTAGGTTTTAAAGATTTCTCTTTCTAAAAAAAAAATATATATATATATATTCGGAGAAAGTATGTTTCAAGAAAAATTGTTCTATCCTGAAATGATAATATCTTTAAAGCTTCAATATAAGCTGCGGTTTAAAAGTTTTCACCTATTTATTGGATTTATTGGCTAATTCCTGATGTGAACAAACTGACGCAGTGCTGAGTTACCAGTGTTTTTATTTTGTGATGATTTTCGGTTTTGGCTCGTATTTCTGTTCATTCTTCTGTGCACTATTATGTTGTTCCGTTGATTAATTTTCGGTAATTCCTTCCGCATTATATTGTCATGTTGTTAATTATATCGTATGAATCTTTAGATAGATATTATGCTCGGTCATTTCTATATTGATGCCTGTTTAATTATTTAAACCAGTGGTGTCTTGACTGATCCTCGTCACTACTTCACCGAGGTTAGTCTTGATACTTACTGGGCACCGTTGTGGTGTGCTCATGCTACATTTCTGCGCATTTTTGTGTGCAGATCCAGGCAGTTGTTGTTAGTAGCTGCGCGGATCATTGCTAGGAGACTCAAGGTAATTTGCTGCTGCGTTCGCAGGATTCGGAGTCACCTTCCTGTTTTTATTCAACTGTTCTTACTATTTCTAAATAGTTGTATTTAGGAGTTGTAGAGAAAATTCGTAGAGCTTATGACTTGTATTACTGGTTTTGGGAAAAATGTAAATTTTGTCAAGATTTTATATCGAGACTGTTGGATTTTCCTTTATTATTGTTGTTATTTAGTAAATGTTAGGCTTACCTAGTCCCTAAGACTAGGTGCCATCACGATACCCAACGGAGTGAGATTTGGATCGTGACATCCTTGGTCTATGCCAATTTTTATGAACCTTGGATCTTGTCCCTGTATTAAAGTGACAAAAATATAAGATCACTTTGACAATTTTCATAACTTAATGCAAATAATAAAGGGGGTGACAATGATCCCAAGACTTAAATGACAGATCAACTTTAAATAGAACTAGGGCAATGTACATTATGTGGGAGCTATTCTATCAGAAAGAAGATTGTTCATATATATATATATCCATCTAAAATTCAATGTGCAATAATTCTACCAATTAATAAAAGGGGTGACAATGATCCCAAGACTTAAATGATAGATCAACTTTAAATAGAAGTAGGGCAATGTACATTATATGGGAGTTATTCTATCAGAAAGAAGATTGTTCATATATCTATCCATCTAAAATTCAATGTGCAATAATTCTACCAAGTAAACAGATCATGTGTTGCTCAAGTGGGATGTATCTTAAGAATGATATTCTACAGATAACACAGGGTAATGTTATGAATAAGTGCATAAGACTTGTTTACAATTTTTTCATCCTAAATCCTGGAAGGATATGGTACAATCTTGATATTATCACTGTCAAATTATTTTCATAGAGAAGACACCAGAAATGGTAAACTTCTTAATGACAGAAAATGGACCTAGTTCAATGGAACTTGCTAGTTTCATACTTTGGTGTAACAGAATAGTAAACTGCTGTAACATAAGGGTCAAAAGCTTTAGAAGAAGCTAACACATCAGATCGGAGAAGCCTCTTTCAGAGTCTCATATTTAAAAGAGCATGTAAATAACGCAGACTTACAATATCTAATCCATTCTAACAAAAAACACAAGTATCAGTCATTACTACAAGTCACTTCCAAAGTCCATTCAGGTTGATTCAGATAAAAAAGACACATATTGAAGATATAGAATCCAATTTCCTTCTATGATCATACCAGGTTATGAAGTGTACAAAAATATATGCAGTACCTGTTGCACTCGGGTCATGAAAGCAGCTTATTGTTCTATATCCACTTGTTCACGCTCCTCTTCCCACATCCTTTGCAACTCTTGTTCCATACTCCTTTGCAACTCGACTTTCCATGCTCTAAAAAGTCTTTGCATAGTACTGAACACAAAGTCATGCAACTTATGCTTTTGCAGTCCGCCACAAACTTCAGATTTATCCTAAACACAAAAGTAATATTATGTTTGATATTCATACCAAATTTGATCAGTAAAGCACCGGCTCTACTTCAATACTGATTCTACTTACGAAATTAAAGGTACAAACATCATGAACTATATTTGTGAAACACTTAGAACAACTGAATTAGTGAAAATTTATACTATTGTATGATAAAAAATGCAGCGAACTAAACTATGACACTCAATTAGACATCGTTATTACCATGAAAAGTATCTCTTTCTCTGCCTAGTTCCTAATCTTACCACAATTCTTGACAGCTTACCGTGTTATCAGTATTTAGAAAGTTAACTCCTCCTTCAAAGAAGTGATATAAAACTAACAAAAAAAAGTAAATAACCATCTGGAATTGGAGCTAGATGCAAAAATATGTAGGTACATCACTAAACCCCTGTAACTGTTTGATTCAATTCGCTGCTAAAACTACGGAGCCAAAATTATGTTCTTAGCGGGAGTGTAAAATTTCAGTATTGGTAGGGCATATTAGCGGCAACCTAAAAAACTCGCCACTAAATATTTACCTTCAACAGAAACTTTTAAAGTCGCCGCTATTAGTATAATATTTGTTGCAACAAGTCCATTTTCTTGTACTGAAACTTCCGAAAATCCCCAACGATGCCGAAACCACCCAAACCACGTTCGAATGACCTGAAAATTCGCGCACACGTCCTAAATGACACTACGGACCTACTCCAACTTCCATAATTCCATTCCGAACCCGATAGCTAATTTTTCCACTGCCGACCCGAAATCACCAAAAATCTAATTTTGCCAATTCAAGCCTAATTCTACTCCGGACCTCCGAATGACATTCCGAACACACTTCTAAATCCCAAATCACCTAATGAAACTATTCGAGCCACGAAACCGCCATTCCGAGATCATTTACCTACAAGTCAACTTCCGGTTGACTTTTCCAACTAAATCACCAATCAAAGAGACTAAGTGTCTCATTTCTCACCACAACCAACCTGAACCCGAATCGATAAACCCCACGCAACACAAAAGAGCTCAGCCAAACAATAATGAAGAAGAAATGCAAAGAAAACAGGGCTAAACTCTCGGAACAACCGATCGAGTCGTTACATAAGGTGCAATGAACCAGTCAGCATCACGAGGGCCATTTCGCCCACATCGCCATAAGGCATGAACGGAATTACAACATGCGTGGAGAATAATCATACAACCTCACCGCCCATCACGGCATAAGAGAATAGCACATAACATAGGCAAGCACAAAAATAATATCCATTCTGCCAAACCGTGATAACAATCTCACAAGAGCACCCAAACTTGACCTGATATAAAATACATATTCTCGTGGAGCTTTCAAATAGCCCCCACCCAAATCTTGATCATTCCCAAATAGGTAAATATCCTCCCAAAAGTACATAGAAACCTATCGATAATGTATGCTATCAGTTATCCCATTCTCAACACGCCTTCACAATCTACATACAAGAAGTAGCTCGCATATGGGGACATCTAGCCCTAAAACCTTAGGAATACCGAAATTTTCATACCCTAACTCAACTACGCTAATCGAATGGCTGATACATCACTCATACTCCATCGTTTTACTGAAGCACCCATATAGATTTTTCGGCCGCGTAACAAAACCTGAACCTCAAAAGCCTCAAAATCCAGTAATCACCCCACTAGCCACGCACCCGCAAACCAAAACTCAAGGGTATTTCCTAAAATGCACGTTCTTCACATATAATATCCAATAATACCAACCTTATATTAACTTCTGATATCCATCCAGGAGAAAACCATTGTACAACATATTCATTATAACCATAACAGCCAGCCGACTCAAGCCGTTGCCAAAACCATCGAGAACTCTCCGAGATCCGTCCGCACGCAAATAAACCAATAGGACCGCATCTTCCCAACTCAATCGAGCCACATAAACCATCCAACCCAAGAATACTGCCACAAATGTCGGTAGGGAATTCCCATTCAAAAAGGACCAATTACTTCTGTTGGTACCCAATTTTTCCTATATTATTTTCAAAATGCATATATATTTTCAAAACAATGCATGAGCATCAATTATTATTTTTTTATAATTTTCTGTAACTTTAAAGGATTTTAAATTAATTTATTCCATCAATTGATTATCTAAATAATTACTAATTGCATCACAAATGATTTTATAATAATTTTATTGATTAATTTTTATCACTTTATATTTATATTAAGCTTTAATTATTCTATGCATAATTATATTTACATCTTTAGGTTATAATTGCAATTACTTTGCAATAATAGCCCATGTGTGCATAATTACTTTATTTTTACACGAAATTGACTTTTTATATTTTTGGAATACCCAAATAATTATTTTAAATCATATTCATACACAAATAGCATTTTTTATTATTTATTAACTATTTTTTAATTTTATTTTATTAGATTAAATGGGTATTTAAAAGATAGCCCATTTTTAATTAATTTTCGGACTCCAGCCTAATAACCTACCCATCCCAATTAAACCAACCCAATAAACCATATCCATAACCCGCCCCGACCTAGAATTAATCCTGACCATTGATCTCAGAAGATCAACGGTCCAGGATCAACCTTCTTTTTTTAATTACACTAATCCTAAACCCTGCCCTCATTTCCCCCCAACCCGCTACTTCTGAATCCTTTTCTTCCCTCTCTTCTCTCTCACCCCCTTCTAACCCTAGTACACCGTCACTCATATTCCTGCGATTCATGGGGTTCTCTTGCAATTTCAGGCCTTATCTGGCCTCATCTCTCTACTGGTGTTGTGAGTCACATGCTACTTGATGGATTCTCAAGAGATTCGAACCAAACTTGGTTCAAAATCTCTCTTTTCTCGACTAATCCATCTATATTCACCTCTATGTCTGTGAGTACTACCACTTTCGTGTTTCTATGGTTTCAAATCTCTGGTTCAAACCAGATTTGATTCACTTCTGTTTATCTTTATAAACTTAGCTATTTTCCGTATCTCTATAGATCTGAATTATTTTTGTGTCTGTTTGGCATTTTTCCTCAAAGAGTTCTTGTTTTGCTCTTATTGTTAACCGATTTTTTATTTTACCTTAAAAGCTAGGGTTTCGATTTTTAAGGGGTTTCTGCGAAAAAATGTTTTTTTAACATTTAAATGTTCAACTCTAGTTTTCTTCTTTACTTTTCCACTGATTTCTTTTTCTTGAGTTTCATCTCCATGCCTTTATGACTTAGGGTTTCAATTAATTTGACTATTTATTTCACTGCTCTTGCCTGTTTACCTCAGTAAATTAGCATGTTAATTGATTTTATTGCTTAAATTAGGGTTTGGAATTGTATTAATAGCGATATTTTCTTATCAGACTTTTACATATTCTTTACTTATGTGTGATTAGTAATCGTTGCTACTTTCCTTGATTCTATTACTGGCTTGATTTATAATTGATTTCTAGACTTACTGCTTACCTTATTTAGCCCTAATCTTGTCTGTTGATTTATTCCGTGAAAGATTCTTTTTAATTTAAGTAATACTTACGTGATTCAGTCCCATTAATTGGTTTGAGTTAACAATAATTGATTGATTAGTTGATTTTTCATACCTTATTTGTGTGCCATTGATTTTCCTACCTTATTTAGTTTTACTCTACTGTATGTTATAAAAAGCCTTTCATTGTTTTGATTTCAAACACACTTACACTCAGACGCACCTAACTACATACGAAGAGACTTACACTGAGACTCTTACACTCACACGCACAACTTCTTTACTGAACAATTCTTACAATTCAAAATTCTCAAAGTTGCTTGTTCTCTCATAAACTTGAGTTCTTTCTATCTCTCTGATTTGCTGCATTGTTTAGCCTGCTGGAAGCCAAGGCTAAACTCTCTGGATCCAAACTGCCATTACATTCCTATTTACTTTTTTCCTAACTGGTATGTGTTAACTCTTGTTATCCTATTTTGTTCTATGTGCTTATGTGGTTATATTATTTCAACCTTAGCGTGCTTCTGTCTGATCTATGATTCCTGCTTACTTCTTTCTAAACTAGTATGCTTTGGTTCCTGATACCCTGTCATGTTCTATGTGTTTGTTTGGTTAATTATTTCAAACTTCAGCATGGCGACTCTGTTGGGGATAACCCTTAGGCTCTTACCATAACGAACTTGGTTTTTCTAATTAGTTTATAAGCATGATTTATTCTTTTAATACATCCGTGGTGTTTCCCTTTCCCACTTTATGTGAATTTAATTGCCTATTTTCAACCATTTATGATTTCCTTTTTACTATGGAACTGACTTGTCTCTTTGTTTTCTTTCTTAAAATGCCTTTTCAATTATTAAATACCGCATTTATCATTTTCTAACGTGCAAATATGTGACAACATGCTATTTTTTGTTGCATAAATCATGCTCAACATCATATTCCACTCGTGCGTAATCAATACCATAGCAACGCTTGATGAGTGTTTGCGCTCTTCTTATATATCACCCTTTTGAATTCAGAAAGGCTTATTTGCAGTAAAACTAGTCGATCAGCAGTGTAGTCGATGATTCTATGCCTTTCCCCCTCAGGCAGGGTACCAGTCTAGACCTCTATAGAAACTTTACTCTGATTTATTGTACATGCATCAAGGTCAAACCTAGCCAGGATTAATATGTTGTCCAAAGAAAAGCCTCATCCAAAATTCCACCGAATCCCAACGAATGCAACCACGATATGTGCATTAATTTGGAGAAATAAGTGCCAATATGCTAATCATTGATGTATAAGTAGTCGAATATGGAGGGGGGAAGGGTTTAACCTTATTTGTTTTGCAGAAAATGAGGCATGAAGTCCCTAGGTTCGGCATGGTCCATAACATACTACCATTGTTGCTCTTCCTATATATCACCCCTTTGAATTTGGAAAGGCGTATTTGCGATAAAATTGGTCGATCAGCGGTGCAGTCAACGATTCCGTGCCTTTCCCTCTCAAGTTGTCCGCTTGAGGGTACCAGTCTAGACCTCTATAGAAACCTTACTCTAATTTATTGTACATATATCATGGTCAAACCTACTCAGGGTTAATATGTTGTCCACATAATAACCCTTTAAGAAAAGCCTTGTCCAAAAGTCCACCGGGGTTTCCATAATCCCAACGGATGCAACCACGATCTGTGCATTAATTTGGAGAAATAAGTGCCAATATGCGAATCACTGATGTATAAGTAGTCGAATCTGGAGGGGGAAAGGGTCTAACCTTATTTGTTTTGCAGAAAATGAGGCACAAAGTCCCCAGGTTCGGCATGGTCCATAACATACCGCCATTGTTGATAGATTGGTGGGAAGATCTTTCATCAAGTGACAAAAAGCATGTGAAAAAGGTCCTAGGAAATTTGCCTTCTTTATTTAGACATCCAACCAAATAATATGTTGATTGAAGCTGCCACAATGTTCTGGGACGGAGAAAGATCCGTGTTTTGCTTTGGAAACATAGAAATGACCCCTCTCTTGGAAGAAATAGGGGGATTCGCTGGAGTGCCTTGGGACAGTCCCGATTTATTGGTGCCAGAACACCGTACCGCTAGGGGGTTTCTGAAAATGATGAGTCTGAAAAAGAACGACGATTTGGAGTGCCTGAAGAAATCCTACATACCCTTTGAATATCTCTATGAAAGATATGGTCATAGAAAATCCTATCATATCTACCATGATGAATTCTATATCACTTCCTTGGGTGGTATTCACCGCAGGGTTTTTGTGTTCATCGTATGCTTCCTGGGTATGATAGTATTTCCGATGCAAGGGGACAAAATTCATACCAGACTGGCCATGGTAACAAAAACCATAATGGAGGGGATCGAGGGGAAAACATATACCATTGTCCCTATGATCATAGCAGACATATATCGAGCCTTGAACCGCTGCCAGAAGGGATTCAAACACTTTGAGGGTTGTAATCTGTTGCTACAGGTTGGTTTGGTAGAGCATCTCCAAAGAGGTCAATATCGTCAAGAGTTTCCACGAATGCTATGAAATGATCATATAGCTTTCCATCAACCTAAGAGAATGACCTATATCCCAGACAGGTTTTCTCAACAAGAGAGTGCTACAGAATGGGTGCAGTTTTTCGACAATTTGACTGAAGATCAGATTCAATGGACGTTCAAATGGTTCCCTACTGACGAGTTCATCATCAGATCTAGGGATGCTCCATACTTGGTGTTGATGAGGTTAAGGGTCATATACCCTTATTTTCCTATCACGGTTATGAGACAAGTAGGCAGGAAGTAAGTCATACCGGGGGTCGTTAAAATGAGTCACTACAGGGCGAATTTCCAAGATGATGACATCCCATACAAATGTGAATCTCAACATATGTGGCACTTGAAGATTATTGTGGAAAGGGATACCATCGAGCCAGATCGATATCACGCAGGGCACGTGTACTTTTACCCATCATGGTTGGAGGACTGCATGGTAGGAATAGTCGAGCCAGGGGTCGATCAAGGAAACAGTCATAGATGAAGCTGCCGAAGCACAAGTGAAATACAACAAACTGCGCAAAAGGGTTCATGAGTCCGAGACCGAGCATCTAAAGCAACACAAGACTGCCATGGAACTGATCAATGAATGGAGGGAAATGGCTATTAAGTCTACTGAGAGGCTGAAATATCCGGAGCAGGGTCTGATGGAGCTGGAGGAGAAGACAAGGAAGAGAGTCGTCGGCTGCCAGAAGGCTGGGGGAAGCGAAGGAGTACATTTAGCAAGGGTATACCTGCTGCTGGACATGCGCGACTTGGGGAACCTGATCGATGGAGCCAAGAAAACCAGACCTAGAGAAGGTCCTTCTGGGACCAAGTAGATTAGGTTTATTCATTTTTTCTTTTCGAATGTAATAAGGCCAAATGCCATTAGTGACCTACCTTATTATCGTTTTAGATTTGTCTTATTTATTGCGTTACTGAAATGAGGCAATTATTGGCATTGAAGTTCTCTAAATCAACTTGTCGCTATGCCTACCTCGGGCACAACAAGGATCCCAAATTAGGATGCGAATTTACATTCTCGCACTCTGTGTTTAAATATTGCAAATACTCTTTTGGAACCCTTACTGACTTGGTTACCTTTTATTTTTTCTTTCCTTTTTGATTATTCTCATTCCCCAAGGTTGGTTCACACATACTGGCATCATCAGCATATCACACCAGATCCAGAGGCCCTCCACCTCCTCCTCCTCCAAGTGCATCAAAAGGCAAAGGGAAAGCTAAGATGGATAATATAAGTGGCGACAACACCGCACATGCTGAGAATGTGGAAACTTCTGATGGTCGGAGTACTTCGGCACCAAATGACTTGGTTTTGCGGCTTGAAAAGAAAATACTTGAACTACAAGGTGAGCTTGAGCAGGTCCGTAACTTGTCAAACCTCTCCCTCACACTAAATATCCCAGATATCAACCATCCAAATATCCCAAAACTCGGCACCTGCCCATAATACACCCAACCAACGCCCGTAGAATCCTCCCGTACCCCACCAATATAAAACCCCTCCTCAAATTCCTTTACCTATACCTACACCTCCTCAACATCAGCATCTCCCGACTCAATATCAGCAAACCACTTACCATACTCCTCAGAATAACCCACAGCCTATCCCTAATCCCCAAAATTCAACCAATAATCACCATTATACCCAAACTCCTGGCTTTCATCAAAAAACCCCATATACGTGGAAACCTTACCCCACTCTACTCAATCAATCTCATATATACCAGAATCTGCCGAAAAGGACCTGCTCATTAAGAACATAGAAGAGGAGCTCAAGAAACTCACAAGCCGAGTTCAGGGTATTGAAGGATGCAAAGGAATCGAAGGTTTGAATTATGAGGATTTGTGCATTCAGCCAGATGTGGAACTACCGGAGGGTTACAAACCTCCTAAGTTCAAAATGTTCGATGGAACGGGTGACCCAAAGTTACATTTGAGAACCCGCTGTGACAAGCTCATAGGAGTTGGAAAGGACGAAAAGATTCACATGAAGATATTCATGAGAAGTCTCACTGGAGACGCCCTATCTTGGTACATAAGTCAAAATCCCAAGAAATGGGCTAATTGGGTAAGCATGGCATTGGATTTCATGGATAGATTCAGATTCAACACAGAAAATGCACCAGACATCTTCTATATCCAGAATCTCAAGAATAAGCCCACTGAGAGTTTCCATGAGTATGATACTCGATGGAGGTCAGAAGCAGCGAAGGTCAGGCCGACATTAGATGAAGAGCAGATTGAACAAGTTATTTGTCAGGGCTCAGGATCCACAATATTATGAAAGGTTAATGGTAATCGAGAATCACAAGTTCTCTTATATCATCAAGCTCGGAGAAAGGATCAAGGAAGGTATCAAAAGTGGAATGGTGACAAATTTCGAGGCACTGCAAGCACGAATAAAGCACTACAATCAGGTGTCATATCAAAGAAGAAAGAAGTGGTAACAGTAATGGTTGCCCAAGGCCCAAAAACTCCATTTGTATACCAAACACCTCCACCCACATACCAACCATCACCTCCTAGATATTCCCAAACCTACTATCGCCTACCATACCTATAATTCCAACCATCCTATTATCAGTCACCTCCAACTCGTCCAAACTACCAAAAACCAAGGCCTAATTTTGACCGCAAGCCACTCAGACAAGACACCGCCATTGCTGAACCCATCGACCAGTTGTACGAGAGATTGAAAGTTTCTGGTTATGTCACCCCTATTCCCGTTGTGGCAATGGTGAATTAATCTCAATGGGTCAATCCAAACAAGACATGTGCGTACCATTCCGGTATGAAGGGACACACTATTGACGAGTGTTGCACCTTGAAAGACAAGATCCAAACACTGATTGATAATAAGGTCATACAGGAAAAGGAAACTACACCTAATGTACGCAATAATCCCCTCCCAGATCATAGGGGTGAAGGCGTCAATGTGATAGAAACTGATGAAGAATGGGATCACGAGGGATCAATTGGGCTTATTCGAGAAGGTGATGATCCTAAGAAACCTGCAGTCACGCTCAATCCCATTGTGGTGCAGGTGCAGCCACCAGTTGAAGTCAAGGTAGCCACATCGGTTCCTTTTGAAGTAGAAGTAACCCCACCTGCAGCAACACCCGCTCCATTAAGGTGGAGGTGGCCACATCTTTTACTATAACGGTGGCATCCACGCCGCCCTTCAGTTCCAATGTTGTACCTTGGGATTATATGGCCGAGGCTAGAAGAAAATGAAGGTCGAAGATGGAAGAATCTGGTGCTGCACAAGGAATTACTAGAACAGGAAGGGCTTATACACCTGAACATTTGGGAGAAGCTAGTAAGCAAGCTTCCAGTAAACCGCTTGTTATTGAGACTGGTCCGGATGACCTCTAGAGGAAGGTACAGGCAAGGGAGTACTATGTCGTCGATCATCTGAACAAGATTCCCGCCCAAATATCAATCATGTCATTGCTGCAAAATTCTGAGGCACATAGGAATGCTCTGATGAATGTATTGAATGAAGCATATGTTCTAAACAACATCACTAGCGGAGAAATGACCAATATGGTGGGGCAAGTGCTAGAAAACCACAAGATCACTTTCCATGAGGACGAGTTGCCACCTTAAGGGTTAAGTCACAACAGGGCACTGCACATCACAGTGCAATGTGAAGATAAGTTCATTGCCAGAGTTTTTATAAATGGAGGATCCAGCCTCAATATTTCCCCATTCACAACGCGGAAGAGGTTGGGAAAGGGCCTACATGAAATACGAGCAGATCTATGAATGTGAAAGCATTCGATAGGTCACAAAGAACCACTATTGGAGAAACCAATCTATGCTTGCAAATGGGTCCTACCTGATTCAATGTTGAATTCCAGGTACTAAACATATTCGCTTCCTACAATATGCTGTTGGGACGGACTTGGATACATGCCGCTGAAGCTGTCGCATCTACTTTGCACCAAGCGGTAAAAAAATTGAATGGAACCATCAAGAAGTGATCATCCATGGATATGGGAGCAACCCCATTTACACCAGTCAGACTGTTCCGGTGGTAGAAAACAAAAGGAAGTTAGGTGGAGAAACCTACCATCACATCGAGCGTGTTAACGTGATTGAGAAGGATAAATGGTGGAGTAGAAAAATAGAGAGCATACGGTCATGGGCAGGGTATGAACCTGGTAAGGGTCTTGGTAAAAAGCTTCAAGGTATCTCCAAACCAGTACAGCTGAAGCGCCATGGCACAACCTTCGGGCTCGGATATCAGTACACCTGGCAAGAATACGATAATTGGCACCCACCATGGTGTGGTCCATACTACCCTCTTGATCAAACCGTGCCATACCTAAATCAGACCTTCCATCAGGCTGATACAATATGGGGGTCAGAGGAAGAAGAAGCCTTGGAAGCATTGAGGAATTTGTTCTTGGAAGACGATGATATGGATTTTTGTGTAATAGTTGAGGAGGAGGAGGAGGAGGAGAAAGACGGCCTCACTATCCAGACAGTGGATAAGGGAGCATCCCTCAAGAACTGAACCGCTAAACCATCAAGGGCCCGACGAGTCTCAGGGTAGCAAGGCTGATAGCATTGTTTACTTTTGAAAATGATTTCCTCTTTGGCATTTTGTTTTAAATAATATTTTTAATGTTCCGTTTTGAAAAAAAATTATTGAAATCATTTTGTTTGACATTCTAAATGGATTGATATTTTATTATTACTATTTTTCTTTCATGTCTTTATCCCTACAGCATTACTATTTCTTATCTTAATGAACCAACATCTGTGACATGTAATGAGACAACGCAACAGAAGGACAGTGACTCGGAAGAAATAGAAGAAGAGGATGCAATACTTAAGGAAATTTTCAGAGAAGTGGAGAACTTTGAGAACAAGCCCAAGTCCAACCTGGACGAGACCGAGATAGTCAACTTGGGAGACTCCGAAATCGTCAAGGAAACCCGAATAAGCATCAATTTGTCACCGTCAGAGAAAGAAGAACACACTCGGTTCCTGAAAGAATATGAGGATATATTTGCATGGTCATACGACGATATGACAGGGTTGAGCACATCCATAGTGGCTCACAAGTTACCTACAAATCCAATGTGTCCTCCAGTGAAGCAGAAACTCAAGAAATTCAAGCCAGACATGAGCCTGAAAATCAAGGAAGAAGTTACCAAGCAGATCAAAGCCAAGGTCCTCAGGGTAGTTGAATATCCAACCTGGCGGGCCAACATTGTACGGTTCCGAAGAAAGATCGGAAGGTCAGAGTATGCATCTTACAAAGCAGTAACCAAGAAAATCGTCGCAGATTTTGTCAGAGAATAGATTGTTTGTCGATTTGGGGTTCTAGAGTCCATCATCACTGACAATTCTGCCAATCTCAACAGCGATTTGATGAAATCCATGTGTGAAACTTTCAAAATCAAGAACAAGAATAATACAGCATACAGGATTTAAATGAATGGAGTCGTGGAGGCCGTCAACAAAAACATCAAGAAGATACTAATTAAAATGGTAGAGAACCACAAGAAATGGCACAAGAAATTACCATTCACCTTACTGGTATACCGTACCACAGTTCGCACATCAACCGGGGCAATTCCCTATCTGCTGGTTTATGGTACCCAAGTTGTCATTCCCGCCAAGGTAGAAATTCTTTCTTTGAGAATCATACAAGAAGCTGAACTTAGCGATGTAGAATGGATAAGGAACCGATATTAGCAATTAGCCCTCATATACGGAAAGAGGATGAATGCAGTGTGTCACGGCCAGCTTTATCAGAATAGAATGTCTAGGGCTTTCAACAAAAGGGTCAAGCTAAGACAATTCACATCGGGGCAGCTGGTGTTGAAAAAAATCTTTCCATATAAAGATGAGGCCAAAGGGAAATTCTCTCCCAATTGGCAAGGTCGTTACATGGTTCGAAGAGTATTAACAGGAGGAGCACTCATACTCACAGATATGGGTGGAGAAATCTAGCCAAAGCCTATCAATTCATATGTAGTCAAAAGATACTATGTGAAAACCATTTTATGCTTCTTCATATGATGTAAATTGAACTATGCTCGACCTGATTCCCGTTTAAGAGGGGATACGTAGGCAGCCCTGTGGGTTCAATCACAATTCAATAAAATTTCCATTCTCCCCACAATCAGAAACTGGGGCAGAATTTTGAGGGTAAGTTCAGTCAATCGTAGCATACAGAGCAGTCAGAAAATTCATCTAGTTAACTGGGGAAGAATTTTGAGAAGGACCCTCAAAATTCTACAGCAGAGGAAGTCGCAATGTCTCTGATTATGTCGCAGTTACTGGTTCATCTAACTAATTTCTAAACTATATACTACTATGTCTTTTGAAAGTTATGCACGCATTGTTTTGTAAAAGGAACTTTGCTTTAGCAAACACTACCCTAATAGATTGGACAGGATCTTCAGACAGAACGAAGCCAGTCAAGCAGACGAAGGCACGAATCAAACTTCCCCCGCAAAACTCACAAATTTTTCTTTAAATGCAGGACTATATCATCATGAAAAATACCGTTGCAACAACACAATCACTATGCGAAACACATTATCAGCTAAGAATATTTCGCTCTTAACCTTCTCCTTGCATGGGACTAAGCACTGTCCCGAACCTTGCATGAGGCTAAGCACTGCCTCCCAATTGCATAAGGCTAAGCATTGCTTCTCCTTGCATGGGACTAAGCACTGTCCCGAACCTTGCATGAGGCTAAGCCCTGCCTCTTCACCTGCATAAGGCTAAGCACTGCCTTCTCTTTGCATGAGACAAAGCTCTGTCTCAATCTTGCATGAGGCTATGTCCTGCCTCTCCCATTTGCATGAGACTAAGCCGGTCTCGATTCTGCGTGAGGCTAAGCCCTGCCTCCCATTAGCATAAGAATAAGCACTGCCTTCTATTTGCATGGGACTAAGCCGTGTCCCGAATCTTGCATGAGGCTAAGCCCTGCCTCTCTATTTGCACAAGGGTAAGCATTGACTTCTCCTTGCATGGGACTAAGCACTATCCCGAATCTTGCATGAGGCTAAGGCCTGCCTCTTCACTTGAATAAGGCTAAGCACTGCCTTCTATTTACATAGGACTAAGCCATGTTCCGAATCTTGCATGAGGCTAACCCCTGCCTCTCTACTTGCATATAAGGATAAGCACTGACTTCTCTTTGCATGGGACTAAGCATTGTCCCGAATATTGCAAGAGGCTAACCCCTGCCTCCCAATTTTCATAAGGCTAAGCATTGCCTTCTCTTTGCATGGGACTAAGCACTGTCCCGAATCTCACACGAGACTAAGCATTTTCTCTCTTGCATTGTTCTCTTCTCTCGGGCTAAGCTATGCCCTCAAATTCATACAAGACTAAGCCTTGTCTTATCGCTTCTAGCATCATTTCTCCGCACCTCATGGGCTGAAATATAGCCAAGTTATCCGAATGCATCATAGTCTGAAGGCACCATCCTTATAGCCGGAAGACATCATGTCATGGCCTGAGGGTTTCTCAAACTTGCACATTATTATTCAAAGGCGTCATGGTTCGGAGGCACCATTTTCATGGCCCAAGAACATCATTTCATGGATTTCGAATACCTTACCGCTCTACTCATGGCCCAGGACATCATGATCTAAGGACATCATCCTCAACCGTCCAAAGACAATTATCATGGTCTGAAGGAAATTTGCATCATGTCTAATTTACGCAAAGTTATACGCCTATACTTGCAGTACATCTTCTGATTTGCAGATGACCCAGTGAGAAACTGTTATCCCAACAGGAGCAATCCTGCTCTAGTTCCTTCAAATTATTTCGAAACCTGACCACTCACCACAAGCATTTCATCCTATTTGAAACCTTGTATCCATCCTTGTGATAACTTCATCTGTATATTTGGCCGGTGGATCCAAAACTACACACGGCCTGATTCTTGTAAAACCAAGGATATGTAGGCAGCTCAGAGATCAGAGTGCAGCCAATATCTCTCACATCACTCTATTCGGTCAAAATTGGCCATTATATCTTTACTCGATTACTCTTTCATCATTCTCGGGTAAAGAGGGGCAGTTGTTGATACCCAATTTTTACCTATATTATTTTCAAATGAACATATATGTTCATAATAATTCATGAGCATCAATTAGTATTTTTTCATAATTTTTTGTAATTTTAAAGGATTTTAAATTAATTTATTCCATCATTTTATTATCTAAATAATTACTAATTGCATCACAAATGATTTTATAATAATTTTGTTGCATAATTTTTATCATTTTATATTTATATTAAGCTTTAATTATTCTATGCATAATTATATTTACATCATTAGATTATAATTGCAATGACTTTGTAATAATAACCCATGTGTGCATAATTGCTTCATTTTTACACGAAAATGACTTTTTATATTTTTGCAATATCCAAATAATTATTTTAAATCATTTTCATACACAAATAACATTTTTTATAATTTATTAACTATTTTTATAATTTTATTTTATTAGATTAAATGGGTATTTAAAATATAGCTCCTTTTTAATTAATTTTCGGGCTCCAGCCTAACAACCTACCCAGCCCAATTAAACCAACCCAATAACCCATTACCATAACCCGCCCCAACCCAGATTTAATCCTGGCCTTTGATCTAAGAAGATCAACAGTCCAGGATCAACCTTCCTTTTTTAATTACACTAATCCTAAACCCTACCCTCATTTCCCCCCAACCCGCCGCCTCTGAATCTTTTCTTCCCTCTCTTCTCTCTCACCCCCTTCTAACCCTATCCATCCATCACTCATATTCCTTCGATTCATGGGTTCTCTTGCGATTTCAGGCCTTATCTAGCCTCATCTCTCTATTGGTGTTGTGATTCTCATGCTACTTGATAGATTCTCAAGAGATTCGAACCAGACTTGGTTAAAAATCTCTCTTTTCTCGACTAATCCGTCTATATTCACCCCTATGTCTATGAGTACGACCACTTTCGTGTTTCTATGATTTCAAATCTATGGGTCAAACCAGATTTGATTTACTTCTGTTTATCTTCATAAACTTAGCTATTTTCCGTTTGAATCTATTCAGATCTCTAAGATATAAAGTATTTTTGTGTCTGTTTGGCGTTTTTTCTCAAAGATTTTTTGTTTTTCTCTTATTGTTAATCGATTTTTTATTTTACCCTAAAAGCTAGGGTTTCGATTTTTAAGGGATTTCTGCAAAAAAAAATGGTTAAAACATTTAAATGTTCAACTCTAGTTTTCTTCTTTACTTTTTGACTGATTTCTTTTGCTTGAATTTCATCTCCATGCTTTTATGACTTAGGGTTTCAGTTAATTGGACTATTTATTTCACTGTTCTTTCCCGTTTACCTCAGCTCTGTAAATTAGCATATTAATTGATTTTATTGCTTAAATTAGGGTTTTAAATTGTGTTAATAACGATATTTTCTTGTCAGACTTTTACCTATTCTTTCCTTATGTGTGATTAGTAATTGGTGTTACTTTCCTTGATTCTATTACTAGCCTGATTGTTGTGCTTTGATTATTGAGGCTGATTTATAATTGATTTCTATACTTACTGCTTACCTTATTTATCCCTAATCTTGTCTGTTGATTTATTCCATGAAAGATTCTCCTTAATTTAAGTAATACTTACGTGATTATGTCCCATTAATTGGTTTGTGTTAACCCTAATATATTGGTTAGTTGATTTTTCATACCCTATTTGTGTGTCATTGATTTTCCTACTTTATTTGGTTTTACTCTACTGTATGCTATAAAAATCCTTTCATTGTTATGATTTCAAACACGCTTACACTCAGACACACCTACCTACATACGAAGAGACTTACACTGAGACTCTTACACTCACACGCACAACTTCTTTACTAAACAATTCTTACAATTAAAAATTCTCAAAGCTGTCTGTTCTCTCATAAACTTGAGTTCTTTCTATCACTTTGATTTGCTTCTCTGTTTAGCTGGCTGGAAGCCAAGGCTAAATCTTTGGATCCAAACTGCCATTACATTCCTGTTTACTTTCTTCCTAACTGGTATGTGTTAACTCCTGTTATCCTATTTTGTTCTATGTGCTTATTGTAACGACCTGGCCGGTCGTTCCGTGACATTAGCCATGTTTCCCCTGTTTCATCTTTATCACATGTTATTTAACCTAATTATGTTGTGTTGGTTCGGTTGGTTTGAGTTCGGAGTGGTCGTGGTGAGAAATGGGACACTTAGTCTCTTAAGTTGACTTTATGGTTAGAAAAGTCAATCGGAAGTTGACTATTAGGTAAACGACCTCGAAAGGTGGATTTTTTTGGCTCAGATAGCTTCTTTAGGTGATTTAGGACTTAGGAGTGTATTCGGAATGTGGTTTACAGGCCCGGAGTAGAATTAGGCTTGAATTGGCAAAATCGAGTTTTTGGCAATTTCTGGTCGGCAGTGGAAATTAGCTATGGGGTCGGAATGAAATTCCAAAAGTTGGATCAGGTTTGTAGCGTCATTTTGGATGTGTGTGCAAATTTTCAAGTCATTCGGACGAGTTTTGGGTAGTTTCGGCATCGTTGGTGATTATTGGAAAAGTTTGAAATCCTTAGGCTTGAATCATGGGTTGATTTGATGTTTCGGTGTTATTTTGGGTGTTTCGAGGGTGAGACTAAGTTCGGGTAATTATTTATGACTTGTTTGTATTTTTGGTTGAGGTCCGTGGGACCTCATGATGAGTTCGGATAGCTATCGGAAAGTTTGGAAGATGGAAAATGTAGCTGAAGCTGTTGGTTCTGTCATAACCGCACCTGCGGTTAGGGAACCGCAGGTGCGAGACCGCATAAGCAATAAAGGGGTTCGCAGGTGCGGAGTTGGGCCCTCAGGATAAAAATCGTAGATGCGGTTATTTAGACGCATCTGCAGGACCGCAGGTGCGATGCTTGGTCCGTAGATGCAGGAATTGGGTCATTAATGAAAAATCGCAGATGCGGTGGTCTGGACCACAGATGCGGAATAGGCCGCAGGTGCGAGATGCCAGGGCAGAAAGTATATAAGGTGGACTTCACGAATTTTGGGTTATCTTCCACCATTTTTTATCCGGAGATGAAGCTTTTTGGAGGGTTTTGAAGAGGGAATCAAGGGGGTTTCCATTGAGGTGAGTTTCTTGAACCTAAAACTCGATTCTATGTTGATTTTCACTTGTTTAATCATGAAATGTATGAGATTTAGGGTGCAGAATTGGGATGTTAGGGCTTGATATTGGAGAAATAAAATTTTGGTATTTGAGGGGTCATTTGAGGTCCGATTTTGATGTTATTGTTATGTATAGACTCGTGGGAGGATGAGGATTCTTGTGATGTTATTTTTATTGAATTCTGAGTCGTGGGCCCGGGGGTCGGGTTTGGCCAACTTTGGGGATTGTGCTGAATATTGATAATTTTTTAATGGGCTTCGCTCCTTGGTATATATTAATCATATAAATCTGATTCTGGCTAGATTTGGAGCAATCGGAGGCCGAGTCTAGAGCCAAAGGTGTTGAGGGCTAGGATTTTAGCCAATTTTGAGGTAAGTAATGTTTCCAAACTTGGTTTTGAGGATTCGAAACCCCGAACTATATGCTATATGATTATAATTAAGGTGACTCACATGCCAAGTGATTGGCGTGCGGGCGTACACCGAGTGATTGTGGCTTGGCTCATCCAATGGCACCGTCTAGTAGTGATCACGCTCAACTATGTCTTATAAAAATACTAAACGGGCGTTGTAAATATAATCTGGGGTATTAAGCCCAAAGTCGATCCCACAGAGAATTGAACGTATCAACTGAATCTATAAAATACTAAACTGTTACTTAATCACTTTTCTTAAGACTTTTGAATATCAATTTGGGTTGTTTAACTAATTCTACTAACGAAATAATAAACTAGTAATTGACTAACAATTTAATGTAAACAATGATAATAAAGGTCTAAGGTAATAGTTTCCCCCGTTGGTGAATTCTTTCTTGGATACGTCTTATAGCTTAATTAATCGTCTCAATCAATCATGAACTCTCAATCTACCATAAAT
>ML319882.1:0-51429 GCA_005239505.1 Nicotiana paniculata
ATATACATTGTGGTGCCCCTAAGTTGTCATTTGGGGACTTTAAGGAAATCCAAATTTACCCCGATGGGATTGGGGGTAACCACCAATTGATACAAAGAAAAGGAAAAAAAAAGGGATAAACCAACTAAATCTTTTCAAGGGAGGGGTTGACTTCAGTGGCAGAAGGAGCGGGAGCAACTGGAGATGAAGAGGCATGAGCAGCTGGAATCTCACCATCAGGTGAAGAGAGGTTATGACCTTGTTGAGCCTTCTCCATGACTTCTTTAGTTTTGGCTATTTCAGCACTTAGGTCAAAACCCTCTTGATTCATTTCCATCAATGTGTCAAGGCGAGAATTCATATACGCCCAAATCACATTGACAACAACCACCTCTTCCAAATCTTCATAATCCTTTGCCCATACTTGAAGCTCAGCTCTCAATCTGTCCTTCTCCACTTCCGCAACTTCATGGGCGACCCTTAACGGAACAATCGACTCCTCTAAAGTTTGAGCTTTGTTTAAAGCCCTACGAAGGTCTTCTTGAGTACGAGTGAGTGATTGCACGAGCTCGCCTGAGTATTCCTCCTTTTCCCCCAACAAGTTCTTCAAGTCTTTAATCTCCTCTGAGGTACAGGACAGCTGCTCCGCGAATGAAGACTCCAGAACACTCTTATCTTTATCAGCCTGACTGCAAGAAGCCCTCTCCACTGTCAATTTTGCTGCCATGAGTCGCATCTGCCGCTTCAAGGTACTATTTTCCTCTTCTAAAGCATCCAGTCAATCCTTAAGCTATCATATTGTGCTCTCTAATTATCAACATCGGCCTACAACTCTCTTGTCTCTTGGTCCGTGTTTGAAATCCTCTTCATAAGCTCCATGCCTATAAGGTTAATCTACAGGAAATAAACCAGTCAGATATTGTAAATTTCATATACAAGAGTGAAAGAGGATAACTTGCATCATAGCTTCAAAGAAGTATGCACGACCTCATTGGCCCATGTAAGAGCACCGTGGCTGGCTAGCTTTGCTTTCTCAGAGGGACCTATCAAAGGCTTGAGCCACACTTCGGGCTCACCCATTTTCTTAAAAAGATTCCCCTCAGCTGGAACCTATATTACCACCTGCCGCATCTCTCTGCTGGAAGACTCTACTTCCCTAACAGAAGGCATGAAAGCAGGCAGAGATGGAACAGCAACAAGCATAGAAGGTTGAGGAGCTGGAGAAGCCACGGGCAAAGAAGCAGGCACAGAGATTTGAAGATTTGAAGAATTTACAGGCAAAACAACAGCAGAAGTTGAAATAGCCAAAGGAACAGACGAAACAGCTTCTCTCAAAGAAGCAGGAAAGACAGCAGCCAAAGGGACGTTATCAGGAGCAAGATCAACACCCTCATGAAGAGGGGAATGTGAAACATCATCAAGGATAGGGGGCTCAATCACAGACACAGAAGTCAAGGTTAAGGCTGTAATCTCATCATCTAAAACCATTCACCTTCTCTATGGCCTGTGCACTAAAGCACTCTCTTCTTCTTCTTCTACAGAACGAGACTCACTAATCTTCCTCTTCGAGGAAGATGAACCAACAATAATTTCCTAGGCTTGAGCCAAGGAAATCTTCGGGATAGATGAAGCAGACACCCCACGAGCATAGAACCCTATTAAAAAGGGAAAAAAGTTAAACGACAAAAAAAGAGACTCGAGTAAGGAAAGAAGCAAGAACAAGAGTTTCACTTACCGTGGGTCTTTACTTGCCAACCATACCTCCCAGTGAGGTACTTCCAAGATCTTTCTTCTGAAGGAGCAACATACAACAATTTTTCTACCCAATCACGAATACCGGAGACATTCTCAACAGTATTCATGATTGCTGAGAGAAGAAAAAACAGACGGTGTCAATAGAACATCTCAAGTCAAAACAAGAAAAAATAAATGTGAGCTAAAGCATACTCACGTGCGCAATTCCACTTCTCAGGGAAGGGGAGATTTTCTTCACCCACTAAACCAATAGTGGGTACGGCAACATACCGGAGCTACCAACCCCTATCCTTATCATCTCCAGGGGTTACCAACACTCTTTTGCTTCTAGCAGTCAGAGTAAAAACCTCTTCACGAAATAAGGTAGGAGAGTAGAGGTGAATAAGATGGTTGAAGGTAAAAGGAACCGAGGCTAAAGAAGCCAAACTNCTAAGCAGATGTTGAAAAAATGGCAAAATTCAATTATAACTGGGTCAATGGGGGGTCTAAACCCTAAAGTGAAAGGATATATATAAACAAAAGAATATCCCGTCTTGTAAGACGTTATTCTTTGGTTACTATTCGGAATATAGACAAGAAAGTCAGACCTCCAAAATCATTCTCTACGAACAAGGGAAATCTGACCCTCAGTTATAAGGGTTGGATATCTTTCGAAACTATCAAGAGAAGAAGATTGATCTACAAGAACTTGACTATCCCTAGATAAAACAAACTCAGCAAGGACAATTTCATCGACTCCAGGCTCACGAAGGCGTTCGCCTCTACCTCTAGACAAAGACCGAGAAACCCTAAATCTCGGAGAAACTGGAGATCTAGTGGAAGGAGGAGGAACTATCTGAGAAGAAGAGGAGCCCCTCGAAGGAGTGGATCCTAGACTTCTAATTCTACCACCCGTCCGACTCCTAGTCGGAGCAGAAGATGGCGTTAAACTTTCAAGATCTATTACCCTTTGAGGTTGGTTTGAAGAGGACATGTTTACAAAGGCGAAGAAGAAAGTTCTTTACAAAAGACAAAGTAAGAAAAGTGTTTCGTGGAAGCAAAGAAAAGAAAACATGTATTTATACTTGAAGACAATCATCAAACATGAAGAAAAAGGAAAATAATGATGAAACGTCATAATTGAAGATGTCACTTCGAGACTGGCGCAGCCGCAAAAATCCCTAAAAGGTGCCGAGTAAATGCAGAACCAATCTGAAAAGGGCAAGTGGTATGAGCATTAAATAGAAGTGACAAACGACGCCTATGGTGCGGAGAAGGATACAATGATTCAAGGAAAAGTGGTGGCAAAATATTCCCGCCATAAATGAATATCCACTTACCAAATATTAATCGTTAAATATATGGTAAGTGGGGGGACTATCTGTATTGGTAAAAAAGAGTTTCACACATAAGCCAACTTTTGACAACTCAGCCAGTCACGTGGACACAGGAAAACACGACAGCTGCATGTGATCCTTTGAAGAGGTACGGTACAAAGAGGCACGGTTCAGTAAACCCACGAACTTCTCAGCCACGGGAAACTCAACTTGATCAAAATGGGAGAGAGGCACGGTCAGAATGAATCTAGACAAAGCTACGGGCAGATTCAAGGACCCACAATTGATAACTCGAACGTTATGTAACCGAACCCCAATTACCGTTATCCTTTGTAATGCCTCATTAATGTCATAATTAGCCATTAATGAGTAACCATAGCAAGAGTCGTACGTTATAAGAATATCCTATATAAGGTAGGGGAATACAGCTCTTAAAGGCATCTGATTTTCAACTTCGATTTTCTATATTTCTGCAATATTGTCTATTATTCATTTTTCTCCATTACCTTGATTGTCAGTAACTCGTATTCATCTTAAAAATAAGCTTTAGTCAAAGGGTCTAATTCTTTGGTTAAAATGTCGTACGGACCGATCCGTAATATATGAAACATATGAATATGTAGACCATGGATCAAATAGTACCTAAGCATCCCTACCGCAGACATAAATAATACTTGTGGTCATGGTATCTAAGGCCACTACATCTGGTCTGGCTAGAAAAGCATAGAATCTGGCTGGAGTCCCACCTGCCTGGCCTCCACCTCTAGGGATGGCCCCTACCCACCTGCCCTCCGCTTCTGGGCGGCCGAACGACTGGTGTAGAAGCTGGTGCTGTAATCATGGGCTAATAACCCTGTTATACTGCCTTGCCCCAAAGTTTGGGACAAAAACTCTTCATGTGGCCAGGATCCCAGCACTCGTAACAACCCCTCGGAATGGAGGAATGTTGACCTGAAGTCTGACCTTGATGGCCTGAATACCCGCTGGAGGAACTCTGAATATCTGGTAGGCGGTAGGAACTCTCTGGCATGGCGCTAAAATAGGGCCACACTGGAGCACCCGGAGAAGGTAGCGGTGCTGGATATGTGGTCCTGCTAGGTTGACCTCTCCCAAATTGACCGCTGCCTCCAGACAGAGCACGACTGAACCCTCCAGAATAACAGAACCGCTTGTCCCGTGGAATCTACTCTTGGCTCCGCTGATAAACACCCTCGATCCTCCGAGCTATCTTCACAACTAGCTCGTAACCCATCTCAACCTCTTGGGCCATAGTGGCCTGGATACCAGAATGCAAACCTGCAACAAACCTCCGCACTCTCTCTGCATTAGTGGGAAGTATCATAAGTGCATTGCGAGATAACTCAGAGAACCTCGCCTCATAATCGGTCACTGACATCTGACCATGCTGGAGCTGCTCGAACTGAAATCGCAACTCTTCCCTATAAAAGGGTGGAATATACCTATCCAGAAAAATACGTGTGAACTGGTCCCGAGTCAAGGGAGGAGAACTTGTTGGTCTGCCGAGTAGATATGACTGCCACCATCTACGGGCCCTGCCCTCCAACTGGAAAGTAGTAAAGTCCACCCTGTGGGACTCCAATATCCTCATGTTGTGTAGTCTATCCCTGCACCCGATCAATAAAGTCATGGGGATTCTCACGATGCTCACCTCCAAAGATAGGAGGGTGTAGCCTGGTCCATATGTCTAATAGCTTCTGCGGCTCACCGACCGCAACTGGTCTGGGCTCAAATATAGCTGATGCCACTAGCTGGGCTCTGCTCACAGGTAGTGCGCCCGAGATCTGATATACGGCAGATGCAAGCCCAAGATCCTGAGTGGTAGGGGTCTGTGCTCCCCCTCCCGCCTGGGATGTGGTTGGGTCTGCTGGAAATAGACTAGCCCGAGTCATAAAATCCATGAACCACAACATACGGCCCATGACCTCCTGTAATCCCGGTACGGACATGAAATACGTCGAGGTTGGCTCTGCGGCAGGCACCTCGCCCTGCTCCTCAATAATAAGATCCTCTATTGGATCCACTAGTGGTATAACTGGAACAACTCTAGGACTTCCTCTTCCTCTACCACGATCTAGAGCCCTCACTCTGCCTCTAGCAACAAGGGAAGCAGCTCTTCCACGGTCGGGTACATATGTCGCGCACATTCTCACTATCTGTGAGAGAATAAGAAAAACATACTTAGCGTAACATCAACTGCACGATAGGAGATGAAGAAAGAGAGGTTGCCTAACACCCTATAGCCTCTCGAAGATAAGTACGGACGTCTCCGCATCGATCCGCAAGACTCTATTAGGCCTGCTCATAACTTGTGAAACCGATGTGAACCTAGTGCTCTGATACCATGTTATCACGACTCAATTTTCCTATAGATCGTGATGGCGCCCAACGTTGCTCCTAGGCAAGCCAACGGTGAACTAGCCATGTATTTATTTATTTTTAACATTTTAGAAATGGTTGATTTTTAATTACTTAATAAGTAAGAGGTGAGAAATTTGATAAAATAAAGAGTAAACAATTATAAGAACAAGTGTGGTGAAATAAATATTCAAAATCATCAACTGTCCACTAGTATAATTCCAAGACTTGGTGTCACAGGTGTATGAGATACTAGTAAGATATACAATAACTACTATCTGAAATAAAGTAGACAGAAAGTAAATACAAAGAGAAACTTAGGATGCTGCAGAACGGACTCGGAAGGCAGCTCACCACTAGTCTCGGAGTATCAGGGCTGTGCGTCGGGATGACTACCAGATGCACCTGCCCCAGATCTTGCACGGTTAGTGCAGAAGTGTAGCGTGAATACATAAACAACATGAACCTAGTAAGTATCCTGTCTAACCTCGAAGAAGTAGTGATGAGGGGTCGACATCTACACTTACTATGGGCCAACAATAAAATACAAGAATTATAAACAAATATGAAACATGGAAATAATAAGGATAATAACACAATAACAAGCAGCGGATAAAAGGTTCCTTAACTGATAATAATCCCAAGAGTTTATCTAGCCAACACCTACTAACCCCAATTCATTTTCGATCATTAAATGAATTATATCTCTCAAGCCATAAGATAATGTCAAGTATAATTAGGCTCTGAGTATTATCACGCACGATATATGCCGAGGTCGTACAGCCCGATCCATAATATATATATTGTGTGCACTATCGAGGGTCGAACAGAACGAACCATAGAGGCATCTATTAACCTGCTGAGGAGAACGGCCTGCTCCCATGAGAGTAGAGGATTTTACCTCGCTCGCAGAAATACTTGCGACGTGAGTGGACATGGATTTCTCAAAGTTATTATAAAATTCTTCAATTTTTTCCAAACATAGGAAATCTAAACTAGGGACTTTAAATCTTAAAATCTGTAATCTCATCTTTGCTTAAGACAATTAATAGGCATAATCAACATACCAGTGCAAACAAAGCATGATGTAAATCTAAGACTACACGGACATCACATGGAATATAGCTATGGATGAACTCTCGTCACCTAGTGCGTACGTAGCTCCCCACACAAGTAATTCACAATAAAATACACCTACCGGGATGATTTTCCTCTTACAAGGTTAGGCAAGACACTTACCTTGTTCTCAAGCTCCCTTTGGGTCTACAAATACGCTTTAAATCCTCAACTCGGTGCCAAACAACCCAAAACTAGCCAAATATTATATAAATAAGTCAATATATACTCAAAAGTTCATAATTTAACTAATGGGATTATTAACCCCCCACCCATCCCCCCACCCCATCCCCCCAATTGGAAGATTCCTAAAATTTACCGTCGGGACCACGTGCCCGGATTTCAGAAATTTTCTAAGATAATTATTACCCATAACCTCACGAACTCAAATATATCAATTTTACCCAATTTCCTAATCATTTTCGTGGTCAAATCCCATTTTTATCAAAACCTAGGTTTGTCGCGCCCATTTTTTCCTCGCGGAGTCCGAGTTTCGACATTTTTTGGACAACTCCCTTCCTTTTGGGATGAGGTATGGGATTTGAAGAGTCTCCACCTAACGGATTAAGGTGCGTTAGGGCACCTAAAGCAAATAACTCATGAAACTAGTTTATGTCACCAGAGATTTGGGTAAGGGATAGAAATTACGTTGAGGGGAAGGTGTTAGGCACCCCTCGAGGTCCACAACGATGGGTCCCGGCCAAACTCAATTAAGCGAATTAGTCTTTAAAGGAAAATAAAGAAATTTAGACAACTATTATTTAGAACAGGAATTAAAGGGTCCTAAATTTTTCAGCCTATAGGATCATTTCCATGCAATACTTGGTAACTTTCCCTAGGTCGGGGTGCTACACATAGTATTAGTGTACAGGTCATCATCTCCTTTACTACCCAATTACTATCTTTCAGTTGTTACTTAAGCGTTTTAGTAGCTTCTAACTCGTGCCTTATACGTGCACTATCCGTCCCTTACCTATGGTCCTGGAGGTGTTTAGGACCGCTATTTAAGATAGTTCTAGGCTGACCTAGATTGCTAAAAAATGAGAAAGTTAAGCTACAAACAAAGATTCAGATATGACTATCACATAAGGAGCAAATATGGGGCTCAGGTTAACCTCCACAAGTAAACAAAACAAATGCACGTTATTCAAACAAATAATCTTTAATGATTAAAGATCTTATAGGCAAGATAACTAGATGAGCATAAACAGAATATATAACAGCCTTATTAAAGCGAGCATCGATTCCTATAAGTTTGCCTACTGATTTTTGTTAATACTCTGAATCTGAGCACGTTTTCAAACAACAAGAAATCACAATTTTGGTCCCAGAATTCTTTAATTACCCTATCAGTTTGCCTAAGTGATATCCGGGCAGAATCCTATAGATATGGTATCTACAACTAATAATTATAGACCTATAACATAGTTCATAAACAAGTTTCTGATTTTAACAGACATATTTATATCTTCTTTAAATCCTATAAGCATGCTTTCTAATTTTTTGCAGAATTAGTTAATTCCTATAGGCATGATTTCTAAGTGTTAGAACAGATTACAATTATTACTTCATATAGGCATGATATCTAAATGCAGAAAATTGATTTTATATTTATTTCCTATAGACATGATATCTAAGTGCGCAGAGACGTTAACAGAATGTCATACAAGTTCGATAATTCACAAAGAAGATCTTATATACATGATTTCTAATGCACATTGAGATTTGAAAATATGCATAAAACATGGGTTCTTGATGCAGAATTGATAAACGACCTATAAACAGGATTTCTAGGATGCAAAGTATGAAACTTCAGATTTCAAACGGTGAGACAAGATCCTATGGGCATGATTTCTAATGGTATGCACATAAATAATCACCACAACAACCTATAGGCATGATTTCTACCCGAACCTGACAAAGATATATAACAATCTTTCCCCAGCTTTTACTAATAACCCCATATCTAATTTTACAAGGATTATTACATTATTACATACCAATATGAATGAATTACATAAAGTTATTCATTACACTATAAGGAGCCTTATCATGCCCAACATCAAATGGGAAGTCAAGCCTTCAAGCAATCAAGTCTGATGTCCACAGGTAGTCCATCCATAATACACAAATAGGGGTCTGGTGTGTCAAAGTTCCCAAGGGCCTCAAGGACCCCGAGCAATGCTCACACCAGAACCTTTCTCAGAGAAATAGTTGTAAATGATTGGAAGACCAGCTCCAGTGTGTCAGAGTTCGGAGGAGTCTCATGGACCCTAGGCAGTGCTCACACTGGGGGTGGTAGGACCCTAGATAACTAAGAGTAGAAGTTTGAAAATAGTATATAAGGGTATGGGATAATTTTAGAAAAGCAGTTTGATTTTCAGAAGTGAATAGAAACAAGTTACAAGACTACAAACAGAACAGAACCACATTTCAGCAGATTGGTTCAGACATGGGTACCAGTAATTAAACAATCACAACAAGAGTAGGAACACTTAAATTATAGACAGAACTAAATAGGGTCAGAATTGAATCAAACAAGGTTTCACATTGCTGAAGTTGAATTAGTTTATTAATTATTACTAGATGGAATCATATAGACATGTATTAAGCAGAGAAACATACTGAAGTTACAATAAGCAGAACAAGATAACATGAACTAAGACATAACTACTAATAAAAGAAACAGAACATGAACTATAAGTCTGGCAGAAGCATGTTGGAATTTGAAGCACTAACCACACATACATGTGGAACAAAGAGGTAACAAAGACTAAAGCATACTAGTTAGAAAGTAAACCGGAAACATATATAATAAACAGGACATATCGAGGTTCAAAGTTAGCTAATCATATAAGTCACAGGGGAATAAGAACTGAGGCATAGTAGTTGAGAAAGAGATGGCCATGAAACAAATGTTAAAACAGAAGCATGTTGATGTCTATAGTAAACTGGCTACATAGCATATAGAATAAAACATGATAACAGAAATTGAGGCATACCAGTTAAGGAGATAGCAAACAGGAAGGTGAAGGCAATTGGAATCCAAAAGTCTAGCCTTGTCTTTCAGCCGGCTAGACAGTGCAGCAAATCGAAGTAACAGAAAGAACTCAAGTTGTGTGCTTGTAAGTATGTAAGTGAGTTTATGTCTCAGTGTGTGCTTGTAAGCATAGGCGTGTGTGTAGGTGTTTTTCTGTGTTTTGAAAATCAGAATGGTGCAAGGTTTATATAGCATTCAACAGAGTAGACAAATAAGGCAAGGAAAATTAACGGTACATAAATAAAGTATGCAAATCAATTAACCAATCAGTTAGGGCTAAACCCAATCAATTAATAAGACAAGATTTGGGAAATATCCCTTAAAGGAGAATCTCATACGAAATCAGTTAGCAGACAGGATTGAAGCTAAATAATGCAATAAGCCTAAAGACCATTTATAGGTCGGTCAAAACAATCAATACCCAGAAATTAGGCCAGTAGCATAATTAAGGAAGGCAGTACCAATTATGAGTCACAAATAAGGAAAGAATAAGTAAAACCATCAAAGAGATATCGATTTTAAAAGAAAACAGAATTCCAAACCCTAATTAGGCAAATAAAAATCAATTAATCCCTTTTAATTGACAGAGCCAAAGAATAACGGGCAAATATCAGAACAAACAGTTGAATAACTAGAAACCCTAGGGATTAAAACATAGACATGAAAACCAGTTGAACAAGTAAAGAGAACCAGAGTTAAATGCTTAAATTTTTTAGAACTATTTTGCAGAAACTTAAAAGATGAAACCCTAGCTTTTAGAGAAAAACGAAAATTGGTTAACAATAATAAGAAAAACATAAGATCTTAAATAGATAAACTCAAAATCATCTCAGATCTATAGAAATCTGAACAGACTCGAGTAGAAAGTGACTAGGGTTTTAAAAATAGACAGTGGTATAGAAAAATCTGGTTTGAACCAGAGATTTGAAGTCATAAACATGAAGAAACAGTACTCAAAAACATAGAGATGAACATATGCGGATTCATCGAGAAAATGAAGGATTTGGACCGAGTCTGTGTTGAATCTCTTTGGGATTCCCTCAAATAACACAAAATCATAACACCAGTAAAGAAAGGAGGCCAGATGAGGAGCGGCGGAACTTGGGAAATGATTAGGGCTGGGGGTTGTTGGGTAATTAAAAATGGAAGGAATGTCCTGGACCGTTAATCTTTTGAGATCAACGGCCAGGATTGAATCTGGGAGGTCGGGCGGGTTATTAAATGGGTTATGGGTATTGGATCAGGGTTATGGTATTGGGTTGATTTAATTGGGATGGGGTGGTAATTGGGCTAAGGTCCGAATTAAAAGAGGCTATTTGTTAAGTACCCAATTAATTTGAAAATAATTCATAAAAATAGCTAATAAATGATAAAAATTTATATTTATGCATAAAAATGATTTAAAACAATTACTTAATATTATAAAAATATAAAAGGTCATTTTCTTGTAAAATAAAGTAATTATGCACACATGGGCTATTATTGCAAAGTTATTGCAATTATAACCTAAGAAATGTAAATATGGCTATTCAAGAAATAATTAAAGCTCAATATAAATATAAATGATAAAATTAAGCAATAAAATTATCATAAAATCATTTATGATGCAATTAGTAATTATTATATAATAAAGCTACTGGGATAAATTAATTAAAAATCCTTTAAAAATACAGAATTATGGAAAAATATTAATTGATGTTCATGCATTGTTTTAGATATATATATGTATTTTGAAAATAATATAGGGAAAAATCGGGTATCAACAAGGTTTTTCAACTAACCCATAATTTTCACAATTTTATATGTTAAAATCTACCCATAATCTACGTATGTAGCTTAAAATGGATAGAAATTACTTACCTTCAATACTTAGGTGAAAAACCCTCTCTAAGAAGCTCCAAAATCGCCCAAGAAGTGAAAGAAATGAGTCAAAAATGGCCTAAGTCCAGTATTAAATGGACCATTCTGCCTCCAGTATTTTCCCATATGCGGAACTGAGGCAGTATCTGCGACGCCGCATCTATGGAAAAACAATCTCAGGTGCGGTCCTAGCTCAGGCTGGCTAACTCTGCTTCTGCGGTCCAGGTATAGCCAGCCAATTCTCGCGCCTGCAGACTTTTCCTCGCAGAAGCGAGACCGCTTCTGCGGATGTTCCTCCTCTTCTGTGCAAAATATGGCCACACGCTTAAAGCCACTTTTGCGGCTAAGATCTCGCACCTATGGCCAAAAGCTCGCAGGTGCGGGTACACCAGAACTGGTGCTCCAGCAGCCCCTTTCACGCTCAAACTCAATCCGCATATCGTTCGAGTAGCACCCGAGGCCCCCGGGGCCTCGCCCAAGCGTACCAACAAGTTGTAAACATAAAACAGACTTGCCCACACCCTCGTATTGCGGAAAACAATATTAAACTAAGAATCGCAACCCAAAAAACCAATAGAATCAACTTATGAACTTCAAATTCTTCCAACTTACTCCGAACGTGTCAAATCATACTCAGACTACTCAGAATGACACCAAATTTTGCGTGCAAGTTTTAAATCACCATATTGAACTATTTTTGAACTCAGAATTCCAAACGGACCCTGATAACCCCAAAACCTACTCCAAACCAAATTTAAAGAACTTTAAAACCTTCAGTGCTCTAACTTTCAACTTTATGCGCTTGAACGCTCCTGAGTCATCCAAAGCCCGATCTGAACATACGCCCAAGTCCAAAATCATTATACGAACCTATTGGGAACGTAAAATTCTGATTCCGAGGTTGTTTACTAGAAATGTTGACCCAAGTCAAACTTGTCCCTTTAAAGCCAATACTAAGGAACTAAGTGTTTAGATTTCAATCGAACCCTTCCAAATCCCGAACTAGCCATTCTTCCAAGTCATAAAATAGTAAAAGTATATACGGAGAGTCTTATTTAGGGGAACAGGGAGACTGTAACTACTCGACCGATCGTTTTGAGTGTTAAAACCTTATTCCCCCATTTACTCTGGTGAGGTTTTGAAATGAATTGAGACACTTACTCCCCAAGATAAAAACTTAAGTTGAAAAGGTTGACAGAATGTTGAGTTATGTGTAAATGACTCCGAAATAGAATTTTGATGATCCCAATAGCTCCGTATGGTTTTTGGACTTAGGAGTGTGTCTGGAAAATTATTTGGAAGTCGGTAGTTAAATTAGGCTTAAAATGGCTAAAATAGAAATTTAAGTTTAGAAGTTTGACCGGGGAGTTGACTTTTTGATATAGGGTCAGAATTAGATTCTGGAAATTGGAATAGGTCCATTATATCATTTATGACTTGTGTGAAAAATGTGAGGTCAATCGGACTTGATTTGATAGGTATCGGCATCAAATGTAGAAGTTGGAATTCGTTAGTTTTTGTTACGCTTGAATTGGGGTATGATTCGTGATTTTAGCATTGTTTGATGTGATTTGAGGTTTCAACTAAGTTCGTATGAAGTTTTGGGACTTGTTGGTGTATTTGGTTGAGGCCTCGGGGGCCTCGGGCGAGTTTCAGATGGTTAACATATCAAATTCTGACTTAAGGAAAAATCTGGAAATTTCAGTCTTCTGGTGCAATCGCACCTGCGGAATTCTGGTCGCGGGTGCGAGCGGAAGAGTGCAGATGCGGCTAGGAGGGGATCTGGGCAGAGCTCGCAGGTGCGAAGCTTTTTCTGCACTTGTGTGGTCGCAGGCTTAGTGAAGGGTGCGTGTATACGCAGAAGCGGAATTTTCACTGCAGAAGCGGCTTTGCATAAGAGAGAAAATTAGCCACATGTGCGAAAGCACTGGGCAGTGTACAAAACAGAAGAGTTCTAACATTTTTGTCATTTTGACATTTCAAGCACGATTTTGGGCGATTTTTCAGAGAGAATACACGGGAAACTAGAGGTAATTCACTTGTGATCATTGTTAGTCAATAATATTGGGTTACCATTGATTATTTCGACTAGATTATATGTTTTTGAGGTGAAATTAGAGGATTTGGGTCTAAGGATTTCAAAATAAGAATTTGAGATTTGGAGGTTGAGTTGATATCGGAATTTGGTAAATTTGGTATGGTTGGACTCGTGGTTAAATGGGCGTTCATATTTTGTAACTTTTATCGGGTTCCGATACGTGGGCCCCACGAGCAATTTTTGAGTTAAAATTCAGATTTTGTTGGAAAATTAGTATTTTCATATGGAAATTAATTCAAATAAATTGTATTGACTGAATCGAATTAATTATGACTAGATTCGAGGCTTTTAGAGACCAATTCACGAGGCAAGGGCATAACGGAGTAAGAAATTACACGGTTTGAGGTAATTAACTCTTCTAACCTTGGTTCTGAGGATATGAATTCCTGAATTGCTTGTTGTATGAATTGTTGGAGATGACCCATATGCTAGGTTACGGGCGTGTGGGCGTTCATCATAGGAATTGTGACTTAATTGATTCCGTGGAGTTGCACAATTAAATAAATGTCATTATCTGCATATCCTCCACGTGTTAGAGAAATTGGGATGAGACTCATATTAAAGATCATGTTTAGGCTATACACCAATATTTTGGGACTCACATGGTCGTATTACTGTTGAACTATTTGTTTAAAATATAATTTTGTACTCAGTCATATCTGTCATTTTCATAGCATATCTCAGTGTCTGTTGTCATTTATTGATACATCATATCATCATGTCGCGTTGATTTTCATGTCATTGAGAGCCCGAAAGTATATATAGGATGGATCTTGACATAGATATATATATTGAGGGATGGATCTTCCTTGGGCATGGATCTTGCCCCAAGTATTTATATTGAGGGATGGATTTTCCCGGGGCGTGGATCTTGCCCGAAGTATTTATACTGAGGGTTGGATTTCCCTAGACATGGATCTTGTCCGAATCATTGATATTCGGGGATGGATCTTCCCTTGGGCTGGATTGGCCTTATACAGTACTGAGTGACTGATTGTAAGTTGATGGATATACATATATACTTGGGATGGATCTCCCCTGGGCTGGATTGGCCATATACAGTACTAAGTGATTGAGTATTTGTTTGATTGTGAATACACGAAGTTTTCACTAAGGTGCATCACATATAGTATGTGCATTGACATGTAGATACAGGGATGTCATATTCCTCATATCATGCATTATTGATCTATCTTACTTGTACTGAGTTTAACTGTTGAACTTGAAAGCATGCCTACATTTCTGTACTATTATTTATATATTGGACTGTACCTGCTGAGCTCATCACTACTTTCAGCCCAAAGGTTAGCCTTGTTACTTATTGAATTGGTTGTATTCATACTACACTCTACACCTCATGTGCAGATCTAGGTGCTCCTGGATACGGCGACTGCTAGACTTCAGAGCTTATTCTGTTGGAGACTATCAAGGTAGCTGCTTGGCATCCGCAGACCTTGACTCCATTTCCTTTCAGTTATTGTACTGTTCTATATTTTTAGACACCATCTTTATCAGTCAGACTCTGTTATTTTTTAGATGCTCATGTACTCAGTGACACCGGGTTTTGGGGTGTATTTATATCCAATATTTGTGAGATTTTCTCTTAAATTTAATTATTATGTTTTAGTATTTAAGAGAAATTGTGGGTTATTGGTGTTGTCGGCTTGCCTAGTATTGTGATAGGAGCCGTCGCGGCATGTGTGATTTTGGGTCGCGACAGATCTAGAAAGCAAAACAATTGGTCGGGTCGTTACACCATGCTTTTGTACTCATAGGTGGGGCACGATTCTCTGGACAAAATTGATAGTCAAATTTTGAATAGAAAGGGAGGAATAATAAGGGGTTAATGATGATGAGGTAATATCAATGTTAGAAGCAGTGATTCCTTCAATTGAAAATTGTGGATATTCAAGAGAAGTTATATGGGATACATTGGTCCAAATAAATAAACCCATAAAGATCAAGAGGGCCGCAAATAATGGTATAACTAATCCTAACATATCATCAGAATTTTCAATATTTTTTGTCCATTGGATGGCTTATTGTTGCGTTGTTCTTTCTTTAAAACCATAGCTTGTCTATTTTTGTCACAAGTTTTGTGAGGAATTGCTTATAGGACGATCATAGCTTTGTATGGTGATTCAGGTCTTAGGGGTGCGTCCGGATGTGGACTTGGAGGTCTGTAAGTCGTTTCGGGGTCATTTGGTGGAAGTTAGAAATTTGAAGGTTTTTGGGAAGTTTGACTGGGAGTGTACTTTTTGATATCGGGGTCGAATTTCGATTCTGAAAGTGGGATTAGGTCGGTAATGTCAATTATAGTTGTGTGCAAAATTTGAGGTCAATCGAATTTGATTTGATAGGTTTCGTCATCGAATGTAGAAATTTGAAGTTCTAAAGTTCATAAAGCTTGAATTGGGGTGGAATTAGTGATTTTGTTGTTTGATGTGATTTGAGGCCTCGAGCAGGTTCGTGTTATGTATTGGGACTTGTTAGTGTGATTGGACAGGGTCCTGGGGGCCTCAGATGTGTTTCGGACCAAGTTTGGCCAAGTTGTTGTTGCAGGTTTTGTTGGTGTTTGTGTTGTTCTTCGTGAATGCGAAGGGGCTCATATGTTCACGAAGAAGGAAATTGGACTGGACCATTTTGTGCTTCACGTTCGCGACCGATGGCACGCGTTCGCGAAGGCTAGAGGGGCAAAGCTACGAGTTCACGATTGTGGTGTCGCGTTCGTAAAAGAAAAAGCTGGTCTGGGGGAGTTTGGTCTTCACGTTCGAGGTGGGGAGGACGCGTTCACGGTTGGCAGTCTGGTAAAGCATCACGTTCGCGAGGCCAGGCTCGTGTTCACAAAGAAGGGTTTGGATCCTGAGTTTGTTGAGCTTCGCGAACGTGAGGACAGTGTTGCGTTCGCGGAGAAAGGGTGACTGTGCTGGGCAGACTGGTTTTAAACGGGGTTTGGGTTCATTTCACCCATTTTCCACACGCCTTGGGCGATTTTTGGAGCTCTTCAAGGGAGTATTTTCACCATATAATGCAAGCTTTGGATCTGCAAGCATCAGTTTGAGGTGCTAGAGTGGCGTTGGAGCCGACTATGGAACTTCAGAGTGAGGTAAGTCTCTTGTCTAACCTTCTAAGAAGGAATTTACACCATAGGTTATTTAAATGAATATCTGCTGCTAATTGTGGGGGCTACGTATGCACGAGGTGACGAGGGCCCGTTCCTAGCTACTAATTATGCTTATGTCCGGGGTAGTTTAGGACCCAAATCATGAATTACTTGTAATGTTTGCATCCTTTGTTAATTGAAGTACCTTAATCATATTGAAAATTGTTAGAGGAAATAGTAAAAGAACAAAATTTCACGTACTTGAATTTTTGTGCGAGTTACTCGACCGTTAATAGAAATTGTACATCCTTACGTGTTAGCCGTGTGATAGCTTCTCATTCCGGAGGTTCATAAAGTGTCCTCCTTTCTTGTGGAGCGGTCCAGATCGGGTCGAACGACCTCGACATAATCGTGCATTGTCGTTAGTAGTTCGAATATTCACAAGATAAACTTTCCACTGATGCCCAACATTTTAGTTGGTATTCCTTATTTATTTGATAATTATACTTGACATTTTCTGAGTCGTTATGATAGAATACAAGATTTAGAAATTTATGCCTTAAAAGAAATAGTTGGAAGACTATGTAACTCACAAATTTACCTTATTATTTCTATAGGCTTATTATCTGCTTATGTTTTTATTATATTATTTTATTGGACCTTTAGTAAGTGTCGATGTCGACCCCTCGTCACTACTTCTTCAAGGTTTAGACTTGATACTTACTGGGTACGCGTTGATTTACGTACTCATACTACACCTGCTGCATATTTTTGTGCAGATACATGTATGTCTAGTGATCTTTTGGGCGCAGAGGCGCAGCTATTACGGGGAATTACGATGAGCTGCATTCCATGTTACGAATCTAAAGCATATTGCGTCTCCATAAATGTTGTTTGCATACTCCCTTCTAATTTGTATTCAAGACATATGTTGCATTTATTATATTTCTTAGTTGATGCTCATGCACTTGTGACACTGGATTTTGGGGGTTCCTACTAGATGTTTTGAACGGTAGTTCACATAACGATCATTGTTTCACCCTGTAAATTATATTTCATACTATTTAGTTAATGGAAATTATGATTTCAAAGGTAATAAAGAAGAGTAATTAAATTAGTAAATTACTGTTGGCTTTCCTGACGGCGACATTAGGCGTCATCACGATCTATAGTAGATTCTGAATCGTGGAAACATGCATGCATACATACATACATACATACATACACGTTTAATATGCATAATAACAATTATTAAAACATATAGTTAGATTCTGTAGTAAAATTATAAAATGATTATTTTACTTATAATGTTAATGAACTTAAGTAAACCTACATTAAGATAGAGAAATGTTTAAACTATAGGTAAACTGTCTAGTTTAAAATATAAAATATTATCCTAGATAATATGAAAAGGAGTTATAAAGAAGGAGAATTAAAATATCAATGACATAATTGATATTGCATAGGATAAAAGGGGGAGAATGACTATTATTCAAAGTTAAAGGGGGAGTTTGATTTTTAGAGCAAAGTTGGAGGAGGTAAATGATTTTCACCCAGTAAAATTTCATAAGTGGGGTCTGGGGAGGGTAGTGTATACGCAGACCTTACCCCTACCTGAGGGGGTATAGAGGCTATCTCCGAAAGACCCTCGGCTCAAGACGACAAAAAGAAACACTATATCAGTACCATCAACAGAAAATCAAGAAATAATGGCAGCATTATAACAACCAGAAAATAGACGAAAAGCAATAACAATAACTAGTAAATAAGGCCCTGCACAATGAAAATGAAGAATACAACATTAACCACTAGCAGGCAGAGACAAAACCGTATCAGACTAGCCTCACGCAGGTACAAAGTAGAAATAAAAAATGCTCAACTACCTCCTAACCTACAACCCTAATGTGCGACCTCCACACCTACCTATCAAGGCTTATGTCCTCGAAAATCTAATGCCACTCCATGTACTGTTCGAACACCTCTCCCCAACACTTCTTAGGTTGCCTTTTAACTCTTCTTGTATCCGCCAAAACCAACCGCCCATATCTCCTTACCAGGGCATTCAGGATTCTCCTCCATATGTCCCGAATCATCTGACCCTCGCTTCCCGCATCTTGGCATCCATAGGAGCCACGCCCACCTGCCGAATATTTCATTGTGAATCTTATCCATCCTAGTGTAACCTCACATCCACTCAACATCCTCATTTTCTGCTACTTTCATCTTCTGGATATGTAAGTTCTTAGATGGGAAACACTCATCCCATACAACATGGCCATTCTAACCACCGCTCTATAAAACTTACCTTTGAGTATCGGTGGCACTTTCCTGTCACATAGGACTCTAGACACTAATCTCCATTTCAACCACCCCACACTTATATAGTGTGTGACATCCTCGTCGACCCCCCACCCTCCTGGATAACCGACCCAAGGTACTTGAAACTGTCTCCCTTAGGGGTGACCTGTGATTCAAACCTCACATCCATGCCTGCTTCCTTTGGCTCCGCGCTGAACTTGCATTCCAGGTGTTCCGTCTTAGTCCTGCTCAACTTGAAATCCTTAGACTCAAGCGTCTGTCTCCAAACCTCCAGTCTCTTGTTAACGCCGCCTCACATCTCATCTATCAGCACTATGTCATTAGCGAATGACATACACCATGGCACATCCCC
This sequence comes from Nicotiana paniculata, assembly GCA_005239505.1. Classification (NCBI taxonomy): domain Eukaryota; kingdom Viridiplantae; phylum Streptophyta; class Magnoliopsida; order Solanales; family Solanaceae; genus Nicotiana; species Nicotiana paniculata. The sequence goes on from ML319882.1 coordinate 19,315, forward strand.
TTAAATATGGAATGTCAGTGCGTCCATCACCAAGGCAAGGACGGGCTGAGCGCAGATCCTTGGTGTAATCCTATAACAACCGGAAAATGCTCCGAGTCGCCCCTCACTGTCCTACCCCGAGTCTTAGCTCCATCATATATGACCTTAATCTCTCTTATGTAGGCAACCGATACACCTTTAGCTTCCATGCATCCCCAAAGGACCTCTCTAGGGACCTTGTCATACGCTTTCTCCAGGTTAATAAACACCATGTGCATGTCCTTCTTCCTATCCCTATACTATTTCACCAACCTTCTAATAAAGTAGCTTCCGTAGTTGACTGATCCGACATGAACCCGAACTTGTCATCGTATATAGACACCATCCTCCTCACCCTCGCTTCTACCACCCTCTCCCAAATTTTTATGGTATGACTTAGAAACTTGATACCCCTATTATTGTTACAACTCTTGATATCATATTTGTTCTTGTACAACGGTACCACCGTGCTCCACCTCCACTCATCTGACATCCTCTTCGTCCTGAAAATAATATTAAACAACCCAGTTAGCCACTCCAAGCCCCACACACCTCCAAAATTCTACCGGAATTTCATTTGGCGCGGTTGCTCTACCCCTACTCATCTTACACATAGCCCCCATAACCACCTTAATGCGACTACAATACATAAAGTCTCGATGACTCTCGTAGTGACCCTGTTACACTAGTAACCATGTGTTTAGATATATTACTTATTATAGAATAATGGTTTAATCAAATTTAATAAAGATTTAAATAGATCATGTATTTGTCTGTATCTTTGCTAGGCAGTAGATGGTTTAACATATAAAATTTCACTTATATGAGATAAAATCATCGGGTGTTAAAAGTTAAAAATATTATTTTTACAATCTAACGCTGGAATGGGACAAGCCATCGAAATAATTATAGCATAATATTAAATATAAGTTATCTTGACTATGAGAATAATATAATTCCGACTTCTTGTACTAGTACATATAATGGACCAAGTAAAGATAAATATTTTATGCTGACTTAATAAAATAAATTCTATAGTCTCTTAAATATACATCTTAAATATACTTATACTCTAATCTTGATATAATTATATTAGTTGTGTATATTGTTTAATGTTTCAATTTATTAAACGCGAGATTCTTTTGTGGGTCAGTATCCCTGATAAATTGGATGATAACAACATCCATTAGCGTATTAGTAGTTAGTTGATGAAATCCTGCATGTGACTTTATATCCGTCACATAAAGAAGATATGCGAAAGTCTAAAGAAAATAATTAATGAATTAAACTGTCAATAATTTAATTTGTTCAGCGTTTATGTGAATTTTAGCATGAGAAGTTAAATAAGATTGAATGAATTTTTTTTTTTTTTGAAAATTGAACTGAAATCCAAACATAACGGGCTCGAGATTCACACTTTTACTAACTAAAATCTATCATGTTATGCTGGAGTTTACAAAAAGCAGAAAGAGAGCATTACATAATTCAAATTCCAGCATTGCACAGTTCAAACTTCAGCAATTATTCTTTTGAAATGTTGAGATTTTACTTGTAAAAGTTCGAAATGTAACATATTATGTTGGAGTTTTTGTGTACTAGCTTCATGATAGTTGAATGAAGAAGGAGGAGGAAGAGGAGGAGCGAAGAGGAAGCGTAGATTCTTTTAGAGATATTTTTGTCTATGTATAACTTTTGCATGGAAAAGTGGTTAAATAATAAGTAATTTTAAATTTGTGGCTTATCTTCAATTAGGAGTTGTAAAATTGGCTATTCGTAAAATTCTTTCATTAGCTTAGGAATATTTGCATCATTGTTATACCAACACTAGTATAAATAAACTCTTATTTTCATTTTAAATTAAATTTTGATGAATTGGAAAAACCATTGAAAGGTAAGATTTTATTTCTAGTTAGATTTAGTTAATGTTAGTATTTGGGGAATTAGTCCATTCTACATCCTTAGCTGAACCTTCCATGAATTCATCCATGTATCAATTTCTAGTATAAGTTATATCACTTCTTTCTTGGATATTTTATTGATTAAATGTTATTTTAATTGTTAAAAATTATCCTTTCTCATTATAACCCTCCTTTATCCTATCTTGTTCCTCTTTTTACATTTTCTTGTTCTTGGTAGTTGGTTGTTATCTTCTCACTAGGAGTGACAATTTCTTGTTCTTGGTTAGCTGTTTTCTTTTAACCATTTCGCCACCTCTACTTCTCACTATTATCTTCTGCAGTTACCTTTCTAAGTTTTCTCAAAAAATTCGTCAACATTAGTGGTGAAATTTGAGTTAGTTTGCATTCCCTTAGATTATATTCACGAGATCTTCACACAAATACGCCAAATTTACTGTGTATTCTTTCTACTTAGTATGCATGGATTACTAAATATGTGTATACATATATTATACGTGATTTTTTATATATTCTCGTCAGCTATTCTTAATTATGAAAGGTTGGATGAGGGACTATTTAGGTTAATTCTTCGTATTTCACTAAATACTTACTATTCCCATCAGCTTAAATATTCAATAACTTTTTTTTGTGTGTTTAATATAGTTAAATATGAACCCTAATCTCTCATGACTTTCCTCCGCTTCATTAACCGCTCATACCCTTTAATGCAATTCGTTAAAGTTCTATTTTGGAACAAAAAAGGGTTGGAATTTCACTTCAAATACGTAGAGCTAATGAAGTATTTTTGTGTAACTTGAAATTATAGTTGGTTATAGAAGATAACAACAACTCAAACAAGAAAATACATATAATGTCAAGACACTAATTGCATATAAATTAAAATTGAACTCTTAAAAATTCATTCAAGGAAAATTAATAGGATTAAAACGGTACATAGAAGTTGAACAATTTTGTAACAATCCAATCTCTTGTATAAGGGACGAAAATTGTAGCTTCACTTCTCCACAAGAAACTTTCATATATTCAGATTTATAAATTTCCCTTTACCTCCACAGTAAAAGTTCCAAATCCACTTGTTCTATTTTCTTTAGTGATGGAGAACTCGACGTAATCATCCATTATCTTGACGGGAAAATTACCAAAAGTCACTTGTACTGACGTACACTCTTCTTTCTGTTGACGATAAAGACCTAACGTATTCAACCAAATGATATGTCCGTGGTAGAAAATTGAAACCTCCATATTTTTATACTCGATTTCACCGTTATAACGGTTTTTGACGACGAAATTGATAGTCAAAGTCTTAGAGCAGAAAGTGATGATCCAGGCCATGGTAAAATACTAATAATTAGAAGCTGTAATTGCTTCAATTGAAAACTTAGGAAAGGATTTCTCAGAAGCGTCAATGCATCCCATCCAAATAGCAAAACATAACAAGGAAAAGATAGAAAGAAAAGTAAATAGTCCTACAAATAGCTCAGGATCCCTATTCCATAGGCGTTTTGTTGAACAAAAAAGGCATGGTATTTTTGGTGCCATCTTTATTTAAAGGACAACATTTATGAGAGCGTAAGCAGGATTTTCACTAACGGAATTCAAGAAATAATAAAAATAAAAATAAAAACATAAAACAATTAAAGATGATTCAACATTTAATATACAGACATGAGTTTACTTTTTTCTTCTTTAAGTTGATTAAGGAATTGCAGGTTTTGGAATTTGGGAATTTGACAAAATATGGATAAAATTAATGAATAAACATGTATTTGTAAAAAGAAAAACACTAATAAATTTTGACAAAATCTATGACCAAACGGTCCTTCATTTTAGTTTTCAAATTATATATTTTAAATTATTCCCCACAAGAATCTTGAATTTAACACTTTTACCCCTCACCAAATCTTATAAAAACATTTAGCTTTTCCCGCCCACTGAAATTTCCACCCAAATCCATTCCCCCTTCTCTCTCCCTCTTCTCTCTCTGACACACAGTCACACACTCAACTAATGCAAACCGAAACCCTCTTAATTATCAATCTTTATGGTTTTAAAAATGCCTGATTTTGGCAATCTTTTGGACCCAAATATTGAAATTTCAAGTGAATCAGATAGTCAAATCCAAGCTCTTGTTGTTTCTGGCCCAAATACCCAAATGGGGTTCCCTATTTTGCATAAAGAAGATGAATTGAATCTCGAAAATAGGGTTTTAAGGCAGTGTGGTGGTGGGTCTGTGGCTAAAAAGAGTTTGGATGACTTTGTTAATGATTGGGTTCAGAGGAAAGTCAATGCTGGTGTTGATAAAAACAATTGTTTCTTGCCATTCCTTGTTCATGCTCCTAAATTGGTAAATTTTCTATTTATATTTTCCTCCTTTTAATGATTCTTGTTATTGAATTTAAAGTATGTCAGTAGAAAATGTAGTTATGTGGTTTCTACTATTACCATTTGGGATTGCATGAGATATACATTCTTCTTGTTATCTTGTAATTTTCCTTATTAAAAAAAATGTAGAAAAACAAAAACGTTAGGTGATTTCTTATCATTTGTCTAAGCCTAGGTTATGAGGTCTCATGAAATGAGTTAGAGTTATGAGGTCTCAGGTTCAATGATATTGTTGATGAATTTGAAGTATGTTAGCTGAAAATGGGATTGTCCATGATATATACATTCTTCTTATTATCTTGTATTTTTTTCCTTATAAATAAAGTATAAAAACAGAACAAACTAGGTGATTTCTTCCACGCTTAAGCCTTGGTGTGTAGAGTTACCTGATACCTGTGTTGGTGGGAGGTAGCAGGTATCTGGTGGAATAGTCGAGGTGCTTGCAAGCTGGCACGTCATAAAAGCCCCCCCTCGTCATGCTCCGGAATTGGTAAATTTCTTCTTCCATCTTTTCCTAATGATACTGAATTTAAAGTATGTCAGGAGAAAACGTAATAATCATAAATTGGTGAAGCGTACTTATCCCTTGAAGTTAGGTTTGAAATAGGTAAAGTGTTTCACGCCTCTTAGACAGAGGTTCAGTTTAGGACCAGGGCAATAAGGTGTGCATGTCCTTGAAGGGGGCAACAATAATATTAATGATTTCACTTAATCATAGTTTGTTGCAATACCTATGTCCATATAATTGTGGTGTGTGTTTGTAGTTATTAAGTGTCCCACTTTGTCGATGAAATGAGTTTCCCATACATGGTTTTGAGTAATCCTCACCTCATATACTAGCTTTTGGAGTTGAGTTAGGTCCAAGGTCCATTTTCTTAACATGGTATCATAGCCAAACGCATTCTAATTCTTAGTTACCCATTGTTGGCCTCCATGTTATGTTGTCCATGCTCCGGATGACAAAACCTGGGCATGCGGGAGAATGACGTGTTTGTGTCCTTACATGGCGTTGAACAATCCTCAAATCATGAGCTAGTTTTTGGGGTTGAGTTAGGCCCAAAGTCCAGTTTTGATAATTATTCTTGAATTGCAAATGTATGTATACTTTGATTATTCTTTAGTTGTGCATTTTTTTTTATGCAAACCCACACTTCATTGGCTTTCGGCTTAAAGCATCAAGAGAACTCTATGCTACTTTTTTGTTTTTTAGCATTTGATAACACTAGAATCAAACATCATGACCTTATCTCAACGCGGCTCGACTACACCTTGTCTCCATCAAAGTAATGCAGGGAATTTGAGAATCTTTATCCCAGTGGAGACTGAGAATTGCAAGATAATTAGTCTTGTGCCCTTTAATGCATTATATTATTGCATTTAGTATGGTACCATTCTATCGAACGAGTGGGACTGAGAAGTAATTAGCTCACCGAAGAGCAGCCTTTGACTCTTTTCTGTTAAAGATTTTGGAGTGCATACATTTGTTTAGACGTTATATTTGATCAATAGTTTTCCAATGGTTCGTAATTTTTTGTCAGGTTGAGTGCTCTGTTTGCCAAAGATTAATTTTTCCAGGTGAGGAGGTAGGATGCTCTGTTCGAGATTGTACGGGAGTTTTCCACTTAAAATGTGCGAAAGAAAGACTTGGGTTATCTTCTCCCAAAACATTTAAGTGCCCTCAGCATGTAAGTTGGATTTTGTATACATCTTGGCTGAATCTGGTAGTACAGATTCTTATGTAATATGTTTGATTTGAGATTTGATTAGTACAGATTACTCTCACTCACTTTGATTGGTACAACTGTTAAGTTGTGATCAATATGGTAGAGAAAAAGATGAATATCATTTCTCTTGTACATTTTCCTATCTATAAGATAGAAAAGTTAAATACCATGCCCTTGTCCTGAGATGACCAGTATAACTAGTGTGTATATGATGTTTTCGTGATTAGGTATGTTATGTTTGTAATAAAAAGATACATCTCTGGCGGTGCGTCAGATGTCCACTAGCATCACACGATAAGTGTGCAGCATTTCCGGAGCACGTGGTTTATTTAAATGATCCACCAGGGCGAGTTATTTGTTGGAAGCATCCTGCCAATTGGCATTTGGAGAAGGTCAATCTCTTCTTTTGTTCATCAGTACAGTTTTATTTCTTTTGGATAAGTCCTCCAAGAGCATCTTCTGGAAAACAATAATGAAGTGATCGTAATTCGTAATGCAGAATACACATTTGAGGAACCACTCTCTTAAATGTTTTTCCTGTGAAAGTTACTTTTTCCTTTTTGAGACTGCAATATTTGACAGAGTTTGCTATGTTTTTGCATTATTCTTGTGATTCATTATCCCCCATTGAGCAATAACAAAACATAGATGATTCACATTCCACGTTCTTTTCTAGTTAAGTTATTGTGATGTTATTCATGATTTGATTTCTCTGTGATGCTATTAGTATTTGAAGAAAACTATGAACGAAAAGCAAAATAATTCATTATATAGTTGTTTCTACCGCTGGATCTTTATTTTTGAGATTAGGCTGGATGACTCGACAGGACTGATGTATCTTGTTTGATAAGCAGCATGAAGCCCCAATGAGTAATTTTGAGGTTAGACATTCATTACCATGTTTTTTTGCTTGTGATTATTAGATGTAAAGCCTTTCATTCATTGATAAAAAAGCCCTTAACTAATAGCATAGTAAGACGGTATAAAAAATAGAACAATTAACCCAAATAGCCATCCATCCAACTACTTAAACTAAACATAGCCGGTAAAGGTATAATATATACATAATTTATGTATTATATGTGTATAGTTGTGTATAATCAATATATAATCCGTGTATGTGACTAGGAAATGTAAACAATGAATATGACCGGCTATTTGTGTAAAGATCCCTAAAAAATATGCAACCATGAAATGTGGCTCAACCCCAGTCGTTTACCAAGTTAAACCAATTATCTATACAACAGGAAGAGATGGTCTTATACTTCTTAGATCTGTCTCGTAGTCTGGAACACTTTATCTATTACCAAATAAGTCAAAGGAAAAAATAGACACACACGTATAGACAACCGTTGTTCTCCGAGTTGATTTTCTTATCTTCTATAGCCCCTGATTCAGCACTAGTTCATCCATTTTCTTTTGCAACATCTAATGAAATATTGAACAGCAAAAGTACAGGGGTCCATACATGTCATCGGGCCAGTCGTTCTTCATACTCTAAAAACAAACAACACCATCTCATAATGATCTTCCTTATCTTCCATAAGTTATCCCTGTTAAGGTTGCATCATACACATTGAGACATTTATTTTCGTCAGTGCAGTGGTATATCAGATATTCTTCCATATCTCACTATTCTTCCATTCTCCAGAATTTTTTTATAGAGTATCAATTAATATACTCCCCATATTCTGTAAAACACCTGTTTCTTCCACTTGACCTTGCATCCACCAACACATTTACTATTAGAACTGCATCAAGAATTTGCTTTTATCGACAAACAAATTAAGTAGTGCATATTTGGAGATCAGACACGGGTGCGGCAGCATTAGGACACGGGTGCGGCAGCATTAGGAGAGTCCGAGCAACATATGGTCTCTATGCCTTGTCCCCTATGCAATGCACTTTTTTACAGCACCTCCATCTAACTCCAATCCACCCCTTTCTTTTTTGTTATATAACTGGTAATAAAATCATACTATTTCCTCTTTCCCATTAGTTCACTACCATCTATTTGACTTTCTCAATATAGCTATATCATTCAATGTTTGAAGCAAAACTTTTGTAGGCAGTAGTTCAGTTAGTTCTTTTTGATACTCAGAGAATCTAGAGTTCTCTGATTATTGACTGATAGATTGTCACTTTCTTATTTATTTCTCATAAATGTTAAAGATCTCACGGTTTTAAAAACCCTGGGACTTAGTTTTTTCAAGAAGATTCTGAATAGCGTTTTCTTTTCTTCAGTTTGGAATCCTTGTCAGATCTACTTATTTTAACCTTAAATTACAGGAGATATTCAATCATTTGCCTTTACCATACGCGGAGGAGGAGTTCAAGATTGACATAAATTGGAAAGACATGACTGAAAACAGATTTGAACCACCTCCATATGTGCATATCAAGAGAAGTATCCTTTAAATGATGTCTACCTCATTAAGAAAAAGTAGTACTATTCACCAAGTTAGTTTGTCAAGGGGAAAAGTAATACTATGCAGCCAAACCTTAACTGAATTAGATGTCTACCTCATTAAGAAAAAACGTGATGGTGTTAATTCTGATATTGGATGCACAAACTGCAGATCTACAGAATGCTCGGACAATTGTGTTTGCAGGTAATGCCAACCGTTGCATGGTTTTCTAATCTGTTCTTGCCAGACTGGGTTTTTCTCTTATTATATGTCAAAATGCAAGTATTGGTGGTATGATTCCTGATGTGAATCCTTGGGAGTCTGAAGATTTATTTTCTGATGCAACTTAGAGAAAGTTAAGCCTATTATTGTTTGTGCATAAGTGTCTCAGTTACCAGATAAGGTCCTGTATTGGAAAGATTCTAATGATAGAATATTTAACGCCGAAAAAAGGTTGAAAATAATTTTTCTGAATCTTATGTTCTGGACATTGACATTTTTTGCATTCTGGAAGTAATATCTTTTGTGTTTTGCAACGTTAATAGGCAAGTCAATCTAATTTATACAACAAATGAAGGGAGTAATTCTTCAGTTTGCCGCTGAATTTTTTACATTGTGGTCCGTTCTTTATATACAGTCTTTCCTTGTCCAGCATGTTGGATACATTTAGTGGGAATGGGGTTCCAGTAGCCGCAAAGTTGGTTTGTCTAAAAATGTTTGTCAATCTGAATGAAGTATATGAGTGTTCCATTTAAAGATCAACAACTATTTTGTCAACATAAATTGGTATTATACATACATGGAGCTTTCTTGACAGTTAAAGTGTGACTTAATAGGGTTCAATGCATAAGTTGTTCGAAGGCGTGCCGTTGCTCTGATATGTGCTCAAACAGACCTTTTCGGAGAGAGAAAAGGATAAAAGTTGTCAAGGTGACACATGTTTTGATACCCAAGTTTATTTATAATCCAGCTTATGGTTTTGATTATCATGTTTATAAAAAGTGGTAGAATTTCTTCATGCTGTCATGCATTACGGTGGCTGATTCTTTTCTATGTTACAGACTGAACTTTGTGGTTGGGGGGTAGTAGCAGCTGAATCCATAAACAAAGGCGATTTCATAATTGAGTACATCGGCGAAGGTAATTTTTTACAAGTGAAGCTGTCAACTCTTAAATACTTCTCTTACCTACATTTCATCGATTCACATGTCGCTATTTATGTAACTGAATTTTGTGCCCATAAAATGTTATGTTCTACAACAACTTTCCTCAATCTAAAGCAAGTTAGGGTTGACTCTATGGAACCTCACTCATCATCACTTTGTTTAAGCTCATCTCATGCCAAATAAAGATAAAAATAAAATACTAAAAGCACTCCACATTTTTTTTAGAAGGTAACATATTTGTATATTTTTGAAATATACACGTAAAACTCTGTGATACATAGAACCCAAAGTACACGTAAAAAGATGATCAAAATATAATCCCAACTAATTGATATCACATATATGGATAGTTTTCTCCCATTGTACCTTTTTTTCCGCTAAGTCTACAGGGATTCCAACTTCCAAGAGATTGTAGATTCTTTGCTACAATTTTCTTCCATATGATTTTAGGTCTACCTCGTTCTCTTTTAGCACCGATTGACCGGTGCAGAAAATCAATGCAGGATATGCCCAAACTATCTCAAACGACCTCTTTTTCCTCGATGTGGTCAAATGTGGTAAATCTTCTCCTAATATTATGTGACCACACATCCATTTTAATACCCGCATCCTTGGGACACTTACTCTTGTCTTGTGGATATGTGAATTTTGCCGGCGCAATATTCACACCCATGTAACGTCGTTGGTCTTATAATTTTTCGGTAGGGTAATGCCTTTCACTTAGATAGGTATCCTTCTATCATATAACATGTCTCCATTTTAACCATTCTATATTGATTTTATGTGTAATATCTTCATCTACATACCATTCTCCTGGGAACATCGAGCCTAGATATTTGAATTATTGTATTTACGTGTTGCAGTTCGCTCTAATTTTACCTCAACTTCTTGTTTCTTTTGGTTACAAAACTTGCAGGGCACTGTGCATATATCCAGTTCTACTTCACTTATCCTAAGTTCTTGCTCTCTAGATTGTGTTTCCTCGCTGGTTTTGTCAATTAGTATGACATCATGAGCAAATAGCACACACCACGATACTTCATCTTGTATAGTGTTAGTTTGCTCTTCCATAACTAGGATAAACTAGTATGGGCCCAAATTCGTTCCTTAAGTGTGTATCCACAATTATGGAAAACTTCAGTGTATCTCCTACTACTATTCTCACAATAGTGACAATTCCTTTATACATATCTTCTATGCTACTATATAATTATGTATATAATATGATTTCTTTTCTTCTTCAGCACCCAACAAATGACCATTCTTGGTACTGTCTTATACTTTCTCTAAGTCAATAAACACCATATAGTTCTTTCTTCTCTCGCGAATAATTTTCATCAATCTTCTTAGCAAGAATATCGACTCTGTTGTAGATCCATCAGGCATAAATCCAAACTGCTTCTCTGGTACTTGTGTAATATCTCTAAGTCTAAGCTCTTCCCGAAGTTCCATCTTATGTCTCATAAATGCCAAACTTCGAATATCTCCTTTGTTTTTATATATAGGAATCATAGTACTTTTTCTCCACTAACCAGACATCCTACCACTTTTAGTGCAACATTAAGTAACTTGGTAAGCCATCCTACTCCAGCCTCCCCAAAACACTTCTAGACCTCTATGGGGATACCATATGCACTACATCCTTTTTTAATCCTCATAAATTTCGTGGCATTCTTTACTTCTGTCGACCTGATTCTACAAGTGTAGCTAAAGTTTCTATCATACACAAATGTATGGAGATTTATAAAGTTATTTTCGTGGTTCGAGTTGGAGAATTAATCAAAATAGCTCTTCATCTCTCCTTGCCTCATTATATCTTGGCAACACCTCTGAGTATTAAAAGATAAATTTAAGATGATATGATTCTTGCGTCCTTAGCAACTGTAGATGATGTCAAAACCCCTAGCATCTTCTTTTCTTGGAAACCTACTTTTGTTTGAAATGTCTTTCAGGATCTAATCTAGTGTTATCAAAGACGCACTCTTAAGCCCTGAAGCGAGGCTCAAAACATGTTGAGCGCTTCGCCTCACTTAACGTGCGCTTCCGTGTTGTCACCAAGACTCTAAGACATACTTTTCCTTGCCAATGAGCGTAATCTTGAAGCTGCGACGCTAAACAATTGATATTTTACTTTATTGTAATCCTGAAAATGTGACACTAAACAATTGATATTTGACTTTATCGTAAATTTTCTTCAATTTCTTTGTCCATATGTTTGATATTCATGCTTATAGATATTAGTCTTGGACTACACATACATATTTGTAGTTTTTCTCTGCCTTTCTTCGTTAAAGCTCACGCTTTATTTCCGCTTTGCGCTTAAAGCTTCAACGTTCCTTAGAGCTTTTTTGCGCTTTTTGCTTTTGATAACATTGATCTAATCTTAATGACATAAGCTGATAACTGAAATTATAACCAGTTACAGTTTTGACTAAAGCATTGGGAGTCTTAGATGCGTTTCAGCATCTCAGTCTTATGTTTGAGAAGAGGGTATACAATTTAGGATTGCTCACACTTAAATCGAAACTCATATACTCCATAGCATTTGACAAACCAAATTTTGGAGCAGAAGTCCCTTCAACTACTATAAACCAGTGCCCCACCTCCTCCTGCCAACGTTTTAGTTTACACCAAATATTAAGAGCCTATACCAAGTATTTTTATGCATTAAACATACTCCAACCACTATAGATGTCTAGATGCTCTTCGAAGAGAATCATATTGTTCTTTAGGATTCCCTACTTTTTTTATACATCTTGTATGCTGGGAATTCCCAATTATGTTAATTAAATTTACCTTTGCAAATAAAATAAATAGAGTATACCATATTAAAAATGTTAAATTTAAATCTTTTTCTTGAATCCCGAGGGTCTCTTTGACATTTAAAATCCATTTGTTTTCTTACTATTGTATCATCCATGATTCCTTGTACTGCTCAGCAGGCTCATCTACCTGAAATGTACAGTGCAAAGCAGAGGACTTTTGCTAATTAATTTGAATTCAGAAATGTCAGACTCTTTTGCGTGTAAATTTTCTTTTGTGACCCATTTATGTGCATTCTTTATGTATTTCATCAAATGTTGAAACATTTTGTTTTTGTTTTTAGCAAGCATGTTATGCTTCTAAATTGGTTAGTCTATCTTTTTGTTCCAGTTATTGATGATGCCTTGTGCGAGAAAAGGCTGTGGGATATGAAATATAAGGGAGTGAAAAATTTCTACATGTGCGAACTACGGAAAGATTTCACAATTGATGCAACATTCAAGGGAAACTTGTCCCGCTTTCTCAACCATAGCTGTGATCCTAATTGCAAATTGGAAAAATGGTTAGTTAACTTCTTCTAATAGCATATTCCTTTTTCAGCGGTTTGATTATTCTTTGAGATCTGATGCTAGTGATCTTTGACATGAGTTAACTTACTCCAGTGACATCTTCTTGGATCAGACTAGAGATGTGAATTTTGAAACGAAACATCAACGCGAATTTTGCAAAGGATATAATCAAATACTAACATTCCAGAGTTCCACATTTTTTTTTGAAGTTAGATGAACTTAGCCCTTAAACCACGCTAAAGAATAGGTACATGGATGTCATTTGTGATGTCATGCTTTCAAAGAAATATAGGCTCTTCTAATTTTTGTCCGGTTTTCTACGATTTATTCCTTTATAAGTGAATGCTAGAGGACGTTATCGAAGTTATTCATTCTACTATGTTACACTTACTTCCAACTATAGGAGAAGTTCATATTAGACCAGCCCAAATCCCAGCACTAAAAGTCATTCAATTTATCTGCATGTTGCCAATCTCGGTCTAACGACACATCAAATGCTGAACTGTGGCATATTTCAGATGATGTCATGGCTTCTTCTACAGGCATCTGAGCTCTGTTGGTTAGTGGAGATTGTTCGTAAACTTATTTTTGAGATACCTTCATCTGTTAGTGTTCTATTTCTACCAAGTCTTTTCGCCGTATCTAACATCCAATCTTGTTTAGGAATTGGTTAATGAATAGACATACGGATAGATTGGCGTGGCTTTTATTTTTCCTGTATAGTAGTTCCCACATATATATAATTCTTTTTTTCTTCTTTTGGTAGTCACATATCTATCATTTCTTAGGTTGCAAGTGTTACAGTCCGCCATATTTGATTCTTCCTTTAGGCTCATTGTGTGCCTTGATCAACAATTCAACATTATAATGGTTTACGTTTATTGCCTATTAAAGGCAGGTTGAAGGTGAGACTCGAGTTGGTGTCTTTGCTGCTCAATCCATTGAAGTAGGAGAACCTCTGACCTATGATTACAGGTGTGCTTTTTTTTTTGCAGTAAAGCTATATTTAGGTTCTTGTATTCTTCTTGTCTATACTTCCAAGTTATTTCAGTAATATATGTCTGTAATGGTTTATTTTTTGTCGTTATACATGATAATATATGTGATTTGATTTGTATGAGCTAAATGACAATGAAGAAACCTCCTGCTCATCTGAGACAATTTAGCCGTATCATTTTCTGTGATATGTTGAGTGTTTGTAAATTTCATAGGGGAAGCTTCCAGTTATGTGATTTTGTTCGATATATCGTTTTTATTTCACCAAAAGTTGTGGTAATATTTACTTGTAGTCCTAACGAGCAACATGAGGCAGACAGCGTCATGTTTCCAAGTAGTATATATTAACTGAATAATTACACTTCACAACATGTGCATTTGGCTAATTAGCTTACTCTGCAACATACATTCTGCTTTTCAATCCGAATAAGAGATCTGCATTTGTTCTTATATGCAGATTTGTGCAGTTTGGACCAGAAGTTAAGTGCAATTGTGGAGCTTCAAATTGTCATGGCTATCTGGGTAGCAAGAAGAAAATTGTGACTACACTGGACATCTGTTGGGGTACTAAACGCAGGAGAACATCTACGTCTTGCCTAGCGATCATTAAATTGAATTCATGTTAGCCTATTCTTTTATTTGGTCATTTGTTTTTTGTATATTGCTATTTCCACTTAATGCAATAAACCAAAAGCTAGCCGCTTAGAAAAAATGCGAAAAAGTAACAATGGTTTTGTTGTATGCAGCAGTTACATTGGCCACAGATACTTTGATTTATACTGTCATGTGCCCTTTCTGAACATAGTTATATGAGCATTGATTCTCATTCTTCTGAATTGTGATAGAATCCTCATTCTATAATATGTATATCTTTTCATTTCATTGCCTTATTTCAATATAGCATAAGTATAATGTTGAAGAAGGGAATGAATGGTAAAGTTGTCTTCGTGTGACCTATAGGTCACATGTTCTAGTCGTAGAAGCAGCTAGTAGTACCTGCATTAGGGTAAAGCTGCCTACATCACACCCCTTGGGGTGCAGTTCTTCCCTGAATCTTGCGTGAACGGGGGATGCTTTGTGCACTGGGCTGTCCAAGTATATCGTTGAAGTTTCAGCTTATCTTAAATGGTTGAAGTTGAAAATATTTATGGGAGTCATGAGCAGGAAAACTATTCCATTTTAGGTTGTATAGTGGTCTACATCTTACATATAGAAGGGATTATTTGGTTTCCAACATTGTTATATTGATTAGAAGGGATTATTTACACGATAAATAGTAATGTAAGAATTAAAACTGTCAACCACGTCTTCCTTTTAAGGTCGGAGGCGGAGTTATGATTTGAAATTTATGGGTTCAGGAATCTAATTTATTTAAGTTACTGGGTTCTAAATTAAGAAATTATATATATTCGATGAATTTCTTAAGACAAATACATAGTTGAGACAAAAGCTACTGGGTTCGGCCGAATCCATAAGCCGTGTTCTAGCTGCTCCCCTGTTTAAGGTGTTAGTTTCATTCATTTTTTGGACTGTTTACAACTTACAAATCATGATGAAGAATAATTAACAAATAATCTTAATTTGAATACAAAGCTTATTTAATTAAAGTTCCATGCGTTGACAATATAAAAAATATGTATTCAATTAGATCATTTAAAATATTATAGTTCATGTAATTCATTAGTATTGTTTGATAGCCGATACTTAATAATAAGTAACCTACTATAACATGTCAAATTATATTTATGGGGTGAATTTTTATATATAACTTAAATTCAACAATAATTCGAGGTTATCTCAAAAGAGATTTTTGTTCCATCAAATATAAATCTTATAAGAGGTTATGATTGAATTGTCATTCAAAACTAGAAGACCGAGCTATTAATTAATGAAAATTAAATCAACGGCAATATTTATATTTAATCCTTTCAATCCAAATTAGGAGAATATATTCCACATGCATCTGATTCCTTTTTTCTTTAGCATATTCCATTGCATATATACTAGTAGCCATTGTTTTTTGGAAATTAACAATTGCATAAGTGACTCATATTGCCAAATAATTTGTGTAAAAGAAAGCAAATATAATATTGTTGAGTAGTGCTGCTCCATTCATTAAAAAATAATCCAACTTTTATCATAAAAATTAAAATCTTCTTTCGTTATATGCCGTAATAAACCTATTATTTATTGTTATTTTCTTCCTACTATTATTAAGTGAACCTGAAATATGAAAATTTGAAACCATCCACTGTATGAACACGCAGAAAGTTCCAGCATAATATATTGGAGATTGGAGCACCTGTGTATGAACTTCCAGTATATTGTGCTGGAATTTCAATATATTGTGCTGAAGTATTTTTCGAATTTTGAATAATGTTTTCGTACAAATTTATCTTTACATAAAAAATGGCTAAATTTCTATTACTTTTGATACTGTGGCTATTTTTGAATGATCACTTGTAAATCTGACTATTTTTGGATTTCTCCCAAGGCCAACATATGCAAAATATTTGTCTTTCATACACCTATTTATTTTTTAATGATGATTGAATTATGTACTCTCACTTAAATTGATAATTGCTTAGGTAAAATTATTTGATTCGGATTGGGAAAAAGTGTTTTAACTCTTTTTTTCCAATGTATATGAGATGATATTTTCCACAATCTTAAATGTTACACTTAAATTACCCCAATTATTATACATTCAATTATTTAGAAGATACATTTAATCAATTAAATATGAATAATTAGCTTAATCTAACTAAATTGGATTAGCTGTACCACAATTTCAAGTATATTAAAGGCGAATTATGATTTGTACATGACCCACTTAAAACGCAAAAATATAAATATTTTGGATTAAATTAAGACCTTCTATATATAATAGAATAAGCTTTTCATGTCCTATCTTTTGTAGTAAGGTCAATTTTTTCCCTCAACAAAATTTTAGTAATTAAAAATTAAATTAATCTTAAATTTTTACAACATAATTATAAAAAAAGCATCTTTTTATTGCCCAATTGCTTTTCATGAATCGGTATATTCTTGGTTTATTTCCTAAATAATGCTCTATTATTTCTTACAAGTTGTGACTACGAGGTCACGGCTTTTAGATGTGGAAACAACATCTTACAGAAATACAGTGTAAGACTGCTTACGATAGACCCTTGTGGTTCGGACTTTTCCCGGACTCCACGTATAGCAGGATCTTAATATGCCATGCTGCCCTTTTTAATTATTATTTAAAACTTTAATTCCTCAAAATTTTTATTCCCAATTCTAAAAAATTATGATTCAATTCAACTTGATAATTCGATAAGCTGTATTGACAGAACAAAATTAATTTTTTAAAAGTGGGATGAATGAGATCTCTCCACTCTGATTTCGACCCGAATTCAAGTTTTGAGAATGAAAAGATTCTTAATATAAAGCAATTCCTTTATAATAGAATCTTACACATTGCAAATTCAAATTAGCCGAACCAATAATTTTGAATATCATATGATTATAAAAGAAACTAAACAAACTTATTATCTTAATTTTATTTTCTTATTTATCTAATTATTTCTTGTTTTTCCAATACTTTTTTGCATTATTTAGCTCCTTCCTCTCGAGCTTAGTCCATTTCATTTCACACACACACACACAGCGAAATCTGAGTCCACACACACAAAAAATGCCGATAGACACATCCGCCAAGATCTTCGTCGCCGGCCACCGCGGACTCGTCGGATCCGCCGTAGTCCGAAAACTCCACCAGTTAGGCTACACAAATATCCTCCTCCGCACACATTCCGATCTCGACCTCACAAACCAATCCGCCGTCGAATCCTTCTTCGCCGCCGAGAAACCTCAATACGTCATTCTCGCCGCCGCTAAAGTCGGCGGCATACACGCAAACAACACATATCCGGCAGATTTCATCACTGTAAATCTCCAAATCCAAACAAACGTCATCGTTTCGTCATTCAATCACAAAGTCCAAAAGCTTCTGTTCCTCGGTTCCTCTTGTATTTACCCTAAATTTGCACCTCAGCCAATTCCCGAAAATGCCCTTTTAACTGCTCCTTTAGAACCTACAAACGAATGGTACGCTATTGCAAAAATAGCCGGTATCAAAATGTGTCAGGCTTATAGGCTACAACATAATTTTGATGCTATTTCAGCAATGCCGACAAATTTATACGGTACAAATGACAATTTTCACCCTGAGAATTCACACGTTTTACCTGCATTATTACGTAGGTTTCATGAAGCAAAAATTAACAACCTAGATAAGGTTGTTGTATGGGGTACAGGTTCACCTTTAAGGGAATTTTTACATGTGGATGATTTAGCTGATGCAGTAATATTTTTATTAGAGAATTACAGTGATTTAGAACATGTGAATGTAGGGAGTGGGAGTGAAGTTACTATAAAGGAATTAGCTGAGTTAGTTAAGGAAGTTGTGGGGTTTAAGGGGGAACTGATTTGGGATTCAACTAAACCGGATGGGACGCCGAGGAAGCTTATGGATACTTCAAAGCTTGTTGGATTGGGATGGACACCTAAGATTTCGCTTCGGGATGGTCTTGTTGATACCTATAAATGGTACTTGGAGAATTATGGCAAGCAATAGTTCAGGTGATTGTTGAATGTTTCCCTGTGTTGTTTTTTTTACTACAAGATATGTGATTGTTATTCTTATTGTTTCGAAGATTATTATAATAAGCTTATGGAAGCTTAGTTGAATTATTGTCTTTTGTATTGGTTTGAGTATTATGTTTATGTTAATTATTTTTTCCGCAGCTCCATTTATATTGAATGTGCTACTCTCAAAGAAATTATGTCGAATATTGGGATAGTTCATTATGAAATGTCTAAAAGCACGGAGCAATTCGTATTGAATTCTACTTCTGGTTGGTGATAAACTAGTTGAGAATGTAAATAACTATTTTACACACTTGAGAGTTTCTTTTAACCACTTGTGGGAAATCCATCTTGATGTAAAGATATTAGTTTTTTGTTTGGTACTGAAAGTTATCTTTTGCATCTACAAACAGATGTTCATTTATTTAGGAAGAGTGTAAGTACTTCCTTCTGTTAGACTTTGTAAGTTGTGGAATTCAACATGTAGTTGGTGCACATGTGCATTATAGAGAGAAAATGTCCTCTTCCAAACATTCTGTATCACTCTAGTACTGAAAGAAAGTGATAAAGAGTGACCACACAGATTTATTTGGCATGACACAGGAAGCTTCCACTTCCAGTAATCTAGCTCTTGGAATGTGGGGGTGCAAGAAATACTTGTAAATTGACTGTAGGGGTATCTGCTCGAGTCTAAAATCATAACTGAGGTCATACTATTAGTTCCTATTCCGATACCAACCTTTCCTATGAGAGCTGCTATCTGCAATACTAGCTCAAAACTTTGTACCCTTTTCACCACTTCATCTGTACCTTAAAAGCAACTACTTCCTCCGTTCCAGTTTATGTGAACCTATTTCCTTTTTGGTCCGTTCCAAAAAGAATGAACCCTTTCTAAATTTGGAAACAATTTAGCTTAAACTTCCAATTTTACCCTTAATGAGAAGCTTTTATAACCACACAAATACTGTGGACCCCTTTCTGACTTGTTTAGGACCACAAATTCCAAAAGTCTTCATTGTTTCTTAAACTCCGTTCCCAGTAAAATAGGTTCACATAAATTGGAACAAAGAGAGTATAAGCTAAATATCATGTACTTATAGTATTGTTATCATATAGCGTTAGGTAGTTGTGCCAAGTAGGCATATTCTGCTTAGGTTAGATCAGAACAGACATTGCGTGTCACTTTCAGCATATTGGTTGCAGGGTCTAGGCTTTTTATTTTTGGTATTAATCTGCCAAAGGTTCCTATGAGCCGGTCTGCAGTGAGCTTATATGCGCAGACCGCAGTTCACTACTGAAACATATTCTGAAACTCATATATAAATGCTGCTTTGAATTTTAGTGTTATCAAGGACATACAGTATTGCGTTCACGAGATAACTTTTCCTGCAGAAAGATCATAACTGTTAAGACACCTTGATCCATTTATGAGCATCTCTATATTTCTGTTCTGTTCTTTCAAATAGACGTGTTCCAGGTATATCTGCTGGTCCCGCAAAGTTTCTTGAAAGAGTAGGGTATAGTTTTAAAACACCAAATTATATGGTATTTTTTCAACTGCAATTGCTCTCTCCAATGTTTAGACTTTTGCTTATCTTGAGGACTATATCAATATAAAGAAGGCCAAAATGTAACAATTTGAATTTGCGATAGATAAAATGCAAATTATTCATTCAAGTTCTAGACACTTTCCTATAATATATGAAACTCAAAATACAAGAAGCATAAAAATGCTATGAAATCTTCACTAAAAGATGGATATTGACAAAATGGGAGAAAGTGAGGAATTTTATTTTTTCATATACATATGTGTGTAACAGGGATTAAATGTGATTTGCAATCATTGTGTCTCTCTGGTGCTGAAAGAAAACGAAAAAGACAACCATGAAGAATTCTTTGACATGACACAGGAAGCTTCCCGCCTCTCTACCCCTTCGGGATAGGGGTAAGGTCTGCGTACATTCTATCCTCCCCAGACCCTACTAGTGGGATTCTACTGGGTTGTTGTTGTTGTTGTTGACACAGGAAGCTTCCAGTAATGTGGCCTGGATATGGGGTACAAGCGATGGTTGTTGATGCATATTTTTAGTTCCTAACCTGATGCTGATCTTTCCTATGAACTAGCTGATACATGCTAGTAATTGCTCAAACTTTTGTAGCCGATCATTTGTAACTTAACAGCAACTTTAATTTGAATGTCACGCGACTTATTACAAAATCATTCTCATAAATTATTGACTAGTTGTGCTAGAATACATACTGCGCTAATGTTAATTCAGAATAGAGAACTGCATGCCATTTTCAGTTGATTGTATGCTTGACCTAGACTTCCTACGATGGCATTCCTACTAGTATGTCATGTGACTAATCTACAGTGAGCTTATCTGCTTGTATATATGCTGCAGTTGGCCCCTGAATGAATTCTGAATATGCATGTTGATGCTGTTTCTGAATCTTAATGTTACTAAGAAGAAAAACATGAAATATTGCATTCTAATTGGATGATCACTGGTTCCAAGGACCTGCAGATTGCGCGGTCACTGGCCCAAAGTGACCAGCATATTTCTTCAGTGCGGAATGGCACAGATGGTGGACTGTGACTCTTATACCCTAGCTCCCCTCCCCTATGTTGAGTGAGATTAGTGAACTGAATTACTGAAGCCTGATGAGTTCATATGGTTATTTATTGGATAAGCTATAAGAGATAACATAACGCTAAATGACTTTGTGTTTCTGACATTGGAAACTGTTATTTCTGTTACTGGTGTTTGTTTCACCATTCACACAAGAAGCTGCTAAAAGGACGAGTATCGATCATTGTTTTCTCTGAAATTGATTTCTTTGCATATCATGTTTATGACTAGGTGACTAATAAACTTCATTATGTTACGATGCATTTATGTTCCATATTTTGAAGAAACTAATTCTTGCTGGATATTTATCTTTGTTCATTTTGCTGTTCAAAAATGGAATGTGATGATGCTTGTTTGTTAAATCTTTGTGCTTCACATCTTTTCAATGGATAGATTGTTGAGGGCTGAAGGTAAAAAAAGTTCAGTTATAACAATGGGCTTGCTTTGTTTGAAAGCTAATTCATGACCTGTTAAGGTACTTGCATTTTTCTAGTGATGGATAAAAGGGGCAAGTACACATAGTGCCATTCTCAGGGATGCTTAGAGATTAGCTATTATTTATTTTGTTCGGAAATTTTAAACTAAAAATCTTAACTTCAGAACAATTCAATACATTTTTGTCCTGAAAATTTTTCAATGTATTGAATTGAAAAATTGAATTTCAAGACGCACTAACTAATTTTTAAATAAGCAATCCTTTAGAGTGGCTACCAATTGCCATTTTACTATAAAATAACTAGTAGTATGGTGCTTGTGTTTTGTAGTGATAGATGAGCTAACTAATGTCATGCAAGATGAGAGGAAGATATTTCATGATACATGCTGTTTGCAGACAGTGATGTATTATTGATGTTACCTAACAAAGTGAAAGATAGTTTTCTAGGACAATTTTAAGACCAATATATCATATGTGAGTGAATACTAGACCGCTAATGTCCAACATGTCGATAAGATGTGATACGAGAGTGCTATAGAAATACATATGCTAAGTTTATACCAACAACAACTACAAATCTTCCTTAATCCCATACGTGGGATCTAGGGAGGGTAATGTGCATGCAACCTTATCCCTACCCTATAAAGACAGAGATGTTGTTTTCGATAGGCCTTCGGCTTAAGGAACGATAAAAATAAAGCAACAAGCAATAGCAATAAGGTAATGAAAGCGAGCGGCATAACAAGTAATAAAGAACTAGGAATAAAAGAATACAAGAATATTACTAGTACTACTGGTAAACCTAGGAGAAACTCACAACTACTTATCAACCCACCACCTTAATCCTCGACCTCCACACCTTCCTATCGCTAGTTATGTCCTCGGTTAGGTGAAGCACCGACATGTCCTGCCTAATTACCTCTCCCTAATACTTCTTTGGCTTACCCCTGCCCTTCTTCAAGCCCGCCATGGTCAACCTCTCACACCTCATGACGGGGGCATATATGTCGCTCCTCTTCACATGCCCAAACAATCACAATCTCGATTTCCACAACTTGTCTTCCACGGATGCCACTCCCACCATATCCCTAATAACTTCATTTCCAATCTTGTCTTTCCTGGTATGTCCACACATCCATCTTAACATTCTCATTTCAGCTACTTCAATCTTCTAGACATGGGACTTCTTAACGGGCTAACACTCAACTCCATACAACATAGCCGGTCTAACCACCACCCTGTAGAATTTGACTTTAAGTCTAGGCGGCACATTCTTATCGCAATAAACCTCCAAAGCTAGCCTCCATCTTATCCACTCCGCTTCAATGCGGTGAGTAACATCCTCTCCAATCTCCTAGTTGCCTTGGATTATAGACCAAGATAAAACTGGTGCACTTATATTAGTCATGCAAAATAAAGATGAGACACATTTGATGATGATTTAGTTATAGCTCACTTAGATCTCCAAATGCACATGTTCATAGGTGCAACATTATTCGACAACAATAATATACCTAGTTTAATTTTATAAGTAAGATTTGGGGAAAGTAAAATATATATAGACCTTAACAGTGAAGGTAGATAAGTCGTTTCGGATAAACTTTCAGCTCAAGGTGCTCAAGGAAAGCATAACCACGCGGATTTGAACGTAGGTGCAACATCATAATTGCTAAAGCCTAAAATTATGTAGAGGAAAATTGTCTCAAGAGACCTATGATCTCCCTTAGTCAATAAATTCAACTAACAATAGTGCAAGTGGATATACGTGATATTTATAGGAACAGGTTTGAAAATAATATAAATAATTAAAAAAAACATGAAAAATGGTAACTTACGAAATATGTCAGATAAACTATTTGTCCATCTCATTAAGCTTGTTTCCTTTTTCAATTTTGCAGTCTTGCTTGGTTCATTTTCAAATTTGGCAATAAAACAGAATACGTACAAACTAGTTTTGATCAATGAGGACAACGGCAAATCCATTAGGGCTCTGCAGCAATATTTTTTTGGTTTCCTATTAATTATATTCTTTTGAAACTCTAAAATGCGATATTTTTCTTTTTCTTTTTTCAATTGTTGTATTTGAGTCGGTTTTTGCGCGTCTTAAATAAATCCTTATTCTATCATAATTGGGTGTATTTTCCCTCATGAATGTTTGTCATGGAAGTTAATATTGCCAATGCATCCGCACAGAAATCTTTTCTTTTTTTGACATTTCTAGAATTTGGGTCTTTCATAATTTTTAGGTTGGCTATTGTGGGTCCGATGAGAGGTAGAGGCAAAAAATTGAATATCGTCCTAACCTTTTGTTTTATGGCCCTAAAATATCAAAAAACGAGAAACAATCATCGCGTAGCGGTACCAATTGTTCATTAGATCGTTTCTGATGGGCCAATAAAATTTTAGGCCATTCGAAGCCCGTCGTCCGAATTCATGGAGATGACGTTGACATTAGCACACACAAAATTGGAAATCATCCTCAGTTACTGTTTTATGGCCCTAAACGCCAAAAAATGAGGAACAACCAAGGCGAAGCTATGACTATTGTTCATTAGGTCGTTTCTGCTGGACTCATAAAACTTTAAGCGATTTGGAGCTCGTCGCCCGTATTAATGACTAATGTTCCTTAGGTCGTTTTTTATTGGCCGACAAAATTTTAGACAATCCGGGTCCAAGCGCTTTAGCCACGCCGGTGGCGTGGTAGCACACAAAAGTCTAGAAATCGGGCAGAATTCAAGGTTTATTGCCCTAAAACGCCAAAAAAGAGGAAAAGTCATGGTGAGGCGACAACTAATGTTCCTTAGGTTGTTTTTGATGGGCCGGAAAAATTTAGGTAATTCGGATCCGGGCGCCCGAGCCCACGTTGGTAGCATGGGGTATAACACACGAAAATTTGAGAATCGGACGGAATTCCAGTTTTATGGCTCTCAAACGCCTTAAAAGGAGTAACGGTCATGGCGAGGCGATACCTAATGTTCCTTAGATCGTTTTTTATGGGCCGACAAATTTTTAGGCGATGCGGGTCCGAGCGCCTAGGCTCACGTCAGTGGCGTGGGTTATATCACAGGAAAATCTGGGTATCGGGCGAAATTCCAGTTTTATGGCTCTAAAACGCCAATAAAGGAGGACGGTCATGGCGAGGCGGTGGCTAATGTTCCTTAAATCATTTTTATGGGTCGAATAATTTTTAGGCGATCGGGGTACGGGCACTTGAGTTAGGGGTGGTCATTCAGTACTTCAGTTCGGTGTTTAAAAATTTCTGATCGGTATTCAGTTTATCAATTGTGTACCAAAGTAGTTCGGTACGGTTCAATATTTCTTATTTTGGTTCGGTACGGTTTCTGTTTGATACATTAATGGAATAGATGATATAAATGGAGTGGATAACGATTTCGATGTGCTAATTATATAGATAATATCCCACATATTACTTTGGTAAATATATTTATCGTGGAGGCATCAGAACATACAGTGATAAAATATTTTAGGAGCCACTTTCCTTGGCCAATTCGCCACAAAAGCCTCAAATCGAAAGAAGTATGATAATAAAGCAACGATGACCATGAAGTTCACTAGTGCAACAGAAAAACTCAAAACCATGCGTTTACTGAAGCTTTATCATCCCGTCATAACTCACAAAACTAGTAATCTTCACATAGAAGGGGTGTTGGGCATAGACTAGTTAATGGGTTGGAAAATAAAAATATAGTTGGGCTTGAACTTAAAAATTACGGTATTTCAATATACCGAAATATCAAAAACTCAATACCGTATACAGTATCGAGATACCGAAATACCAAAAAAACCAAAATCGAAATACCAAATTAATTCTGTTCGGTTCGGAATTCGGTTTTTCAAATTTTATGCCCACCCCTAGCCTGAGCTCACGCCAACACACAAAGATATGAGAATCAGACGGAATTCTAGTTTTATAAACCTAAAATACCAAAAAATGAAGAATGGTCATGGCGAGGCGATGATTAATGTTCCTTAGGTCGTTATTGATGGGCCGATAAAATTTTAGGTGATCTGGGTCCGAGCGCACGGGTCAACGCCTGTGATGTGAGCTATAGTACATGAAAATCAGAGAATCGGGGCGGAATTCCTATTTTTTGGCCCTACAACACCAGAAAAGGAGGAACAATTATGGAAAGGCAATGAATAATGTTCCTTAGGTCGTTTTTGATAGGCCGGCAAAATTTTAGGCGATCCTGGTTCGGACGCTCGCGCCCATAACTGTAGCGTGGACTATAGCACTAAAAAACTGGGAATCGGGTGGAATTTCAGTTTTATGGCCCTAAAACGCCAAAAGTTGGAACATTCATGGAGAGGTGATGACTAGTTCGTTTGGTCATTCTCTATGGGATGGAAAATTTTTAGGCGATCGAGGTCTGGGCACCCGGGCCGTGAGAATCAGGCGGCATTCCAGTTTTATGATTCTAAAATGACAAAAAATCAGGAACATTCATGGAGAGATGATGCCTAATGTTTCTTAGGTCATTTTTGATGTGTTGGTAAATTTTAGGCGACATGAGTCCGAATTCTAAGGCCCACGCCACATGAAAATTCGGGAATAAGGAAAATTCCAATTTATGGCCCTAAAATGTCAAAAAAGGAGGAAGGGTCATAGAGAGGCGACGAATAATGTTGCTTAGGTCTTTTGATGCGCCGAAATTTTTTTAGGCTATCCGGGTCTGGGTTCCCGAGCCCACCTCCGTGGTGTGGGCTATAGAATACAAAAATGAAAATTAGGTGAAATTCCAGTTTTATGGCCATAAAACGCCAAAAAGGAGGAACATTCATGGTGAGACGATGTCTAATGTTCCTTAGGTCATTTTTTATGGGCTGGAAAATAAGGCGATCCGGATCTGGGCGCCGGGCCAACGCTGGTGGCGTGGCTATAACACACGAAAATATGGAAATCGGGCGGAATTCCTGCTTTATGGCTCTAAGACGTCAAAAAAGGAGGAACGGTCATGGCGAAGCGATGACTAAAGTTTTGATGT
Organism: Nicotiana paniculata; assembly: GCA_005239505.1. Lineage (NCBI taxonomy): Eukaryota > Viridiplantae > Streptophyta > Magnoliopsida > Solanales > Solanaceae > Nicotiana > Nicotiana paniculata. The sequence continues at coordinate 45,967 of ML319882.1, forward strand.
GTTGGTAAAATTTTAGGCGACATGTGTCCGAATTCTAGGGCCCACGCCACATGAAAATTCGGGAATCCGGGAAATTCCAATTTATGGCCCTAAAATGTCAAAAAAGGAGGAAGGGTCATAGAGAAGCGACGAATAATGTTGCTTAGGTCATTTTTGATGCGCCGATAAAATTTTAGGCTATCAGGGTCTGGGTTCCCGGGCCCACCTCCGTGGCGTGGGCTATAGAATACAAAAATGGGAATCAGGTGAAATTCCAGTTTTATGGCCCTAAAACGCCAAAAAGGAGGAACGGTCATGGCGAGACGATGTATAATGTTCCTTAGGTCATTTTTTATGGCTGGAAAATTAGGCGACCCGGATCTGGGCGCTGGGCCAACGCTGGTGGCGTGGCTATAACATACGAAAATATGGAAATCGGGCGGAATTCTTGCTTTATGGCTCTAAAACGTCAAAAAAGGAGGAACGGTCATGGCGAGGCGATGACTAAAGTTCCTTAGGTCGTTTTTGATGGGACAAAATTTTTTTAGGCGTTCGAGGTCCGGGTATCCGGGCCGTAGGATTCGAGCAAAATTCTAGTTTTATGGTCCTAAAATGCCAAAAATGAGGAACGATCATGGAGAGGAGATGACTAATGTTCCTTAGGTCATTTTTGATGGGTCGATAAAATTTTAGGCAATCTGGGTCTGAGCTCCAGGACCCACGCCCGTGGGTGGGCTATAACACATGAAAATATGAGAATCAGGCGAAATTCCAGTTTTATAGCCCTAAAATACCAAACAATGAAAAACGGACATAGCGTGGCAGTGACTAATTTTTCCTAGGTCGTTATTGATGGGCCAACAAAATTTTAGGCGATCCAGGTTCGAGCGCACGAGTCCACGCCGGTGGTGTGGGCTATAACACACGAAAATTCAAGAATTGGGCGAAATTCCAGTTTTTATGGCCCTAAATGCCAAAAAAGGAGGAACGGTCATGGCGAGGCGATGAATATGTTCATTAGGTCATTTTTTATAGGCCGCCAAAATTTTAGGCGATTCGAGTCCGAGCAATCTGGACCATACCATTGACGTGGGTATAGCACATGAAAAAAGGAGGAACAATCATGGCGTGGCAACGACTAATGTCCCTTCGGTCGTTTTTGATGGCCAAACAAAATATAGGCGATCCGAGCCTAGGAGCATGGGATCATGCCGGTGGCATAGGCTATAGCTCACGAAATTCATGTTATAACTATTGAGCTTTGACCTACGAGGTATGTGCCTCCCGTGTGCCGTTCAATGAGGCACATTAAGTCGGGTATATAATTATGAGGTCTTCATGAATCTCATCTTGTCATTAGTATTGTAGAGATTGAAAGGGGATTATTGTTAACGTGAAGCTATTGATGATTCCGCAATAGGCTATGAACAACTATTAAGAAAATAGAGGTGGTGAGTATGGGCAGCCTTGTAGATATTCCAGTTGGTGAGAGACCGTTAGCTTTAGACATTCAGACGTTGGCTAATCAGTTCGTGAGGTTGGATATTTCCCACCGCAGTGTTCTAGCTTGTACAGTCGCTCGGTCTTCCCTATTTGAGCGTATTCGGGAGCGACAAGATGATGACCCACATTTGGCGGTCCTTAGGGACACAGTTCGGCACGACGATGCCAAGCATGTTACAGTTGGAGATGATGGTGTTTTGAGGATGCAGGGTCGGTTATGTGTGCCTAATGTTGATGATCTCCGTGTTGATCCTTGAGGAGGCTCACAGCTCCAAGTATTCTATTCACCCAGGAGCAACAAAAGTGTACCAAGATTTGAAACAACATTATTGGTGGAGAAGGATGGAAACGGACATTGTGGCTTATGCGGCTCGTTGCTTAAATTGTCAGCAGGTAAAGTATGAGCATCAGAGACCTGGTGGTTTGCTTCAGCAGATAGAGATTCCTGAGTGGAAGTGGGAGCGTATCACTATGGACTTCGTTGTTGGGCTTCCATGGACTCAGAGGAAATTCGATGCGGTTTGGGTTATTATGGACAGGTTGACTAAGTCAGCACACTTCATTCCTGTGGCTAGTACTTATACTTCAGAGCAGTTGGCTGAGTTGCATATTCGGGAGATTGTTCGCCTTCATGGGGTACCCGTGTTTATCATTTCTGATCGGGGTAAGCAGTTTACTTCGCAGTTTTGGAGGGCAGTTCAGCATGAGTCGGGTACTCGAGTAGAGTTGAGTACATCATTTCACCCTCAGACTGACGGACAGTCTGAGCGTACCATTCCGATATTGGAGGACATGATCCTCGCTTGTGTTATTGATTTTGGAGGTTCATGGGATCATTTCTTGCCGTTAGCGGAGTTTGCTTATTATAATAGTTATCAGTCAATCATTCAGATGGCTCCTTATGAGGCATTATATGGTAGACGGTGTAGATCTCCAGTAGGATTATTTGAGCCGGGAGAGGCTCGGTTATTGATTACAGACTTAATTCAGGGGGCCTTAGATAAGGTCAATATTATTCCAAAGAGATTTCGTGCAGCTCAGTCTAGGCAAAAGAGTTATGATGATCGAAAGGTCCGTGATGTGAAATTCATGATTGGAGAGCGAGTATTGCTTTGTGTGTCGCCCATGAAGGGTGTTATGAGATTTGGGAAGAGGGGTAAGTTGAGCCCTAGGTATATCGGGTCGTTTGAAATTCTTGATAAGGTGGGGGAGGTAGCTTACAGACTTGCATTGCCTCCAGGGTTATCCTCAGTTCATCCGATATTCCACGTGTCTATGCTCAGGAAGTATCATGGTGATCCGTCCCACATGTTAGATTTCAGCTCTGTCCAGTTGGACAAATACTTGACTTATGAGGAGGAGCCGGTAGCTATTTTAGACCGCCAGGTTCCCCAATTGAGATCTAAGAGTTTTCCTTCAGTTCGAGTGCAATGGAGAGGCCAGCCCGTTGAGGTAGCTACTTGGGAGTCTGAGTCAGACATGGAAAGTAGATAACCACCCTTGTTCGCCACTTCAAGTAAATTTCTATGTCTGCTCAAGGACGAACGTGTGTTTAGATCGCTTACTTTTTGTGTACGTTATGGAGTCCTAGAGATGGAGATTGTGATGACCCAAGGGGTCATTTTATAAAATTAGCCTTTGTTCCATGCTAAATAACCATAAAAAGACTAAAATTAAATATCTCAATTTGTGTGCGCAGTCCGGGCGTGAAACCGCTAAGCTTTTATGTGAAAATATGAGAAATAGCGATTTTTAGAATTTAAATTTGATAAAAATTGACTTTGGTCAACATTTTGAGTAAACGGACCCGGATCCTTGTTCCGACGATCCCGGGAGGTCCGCTGTAAAATATGGGATTCGGGCGTATGCCTAGAAATGAATTCCGAGGTCCCAAGCCTTAGAAATCAATTTTTGAAAGAACTTATTTTTGCCGAAATGTTCATGAATTAAAGAAAAGAAATAATGCTAAAAATTATTGATATCGGGTTCGTATTTTAGTTCCGGAGCCCGATACAGCTTTGTTATGATATTTAAAGGTTAATTATGAAATTTGGTGAAAAACGGAGTTTGTTTGACATGATTCGGACATCCGATTGAGAAATTATGAACTTTAAGAGTTCTTGTTGAAAATGATGAGTTTTGAGGTTTAATTCATAGATTTACATGTTATTTTCATGATTTTATCGCACGAGCAAGTCCGTATGATATTTTTAAACTTGCGTGCATGATTTGTTTGGAGCTCCGAAGGCTCGGGTGAGTTTCGGATAGGCCACGGGATGTTTTTGCACTTGAAATAACTGTTGTTTTTTCCCCTGTTGGTGTCCAGGTATTTGTTCTGTGCGATCGCATAAGCAAGACCGCGATCGCATAGAGTAACTTGGAGGCCTGTTTTTTTTTTTACACTGGGCGAAAGCACAAGTAGGGGTGCGATCGCAATGCACAACCTGGATCCTACTGTGCGAACGCAGGCCTGACAGTGCAAACGCACTGCTTTAAAAATTAGGCCTGGGGGAGGGGAGGTCTTACATTGTGCGATTGCACTCTTTTCCCCGCAATCGCACAACCCAATTTTCCTTACCCTGTACGATCGCACATCTTTATCCGCGATCGCATAGTTGCCCAACCCAGCTAATATAAATACCTGTTAAAGAACGGGCAGAACACTTTCTTCTCCAAATTTTCGAAGTTCCAGCTCTGAAAATGATTTTTTCTTCAGCAATCTTCATCCCCAATTCATAGGTAATCAATTTCAAACCTTGTTCTTTCAATTTCTTATTATTTTGTATCACTTTTAAAGCAAAAATAAATGATTTTCATGGTAAAAATTTAGGTTTTGGGTTGAATTAGGGAGTTTTGTAAAAATCAAATTTTTATATCAAATTAAGGTCGAATTTCAAAACTAATAGCATATTTGGGTTCGTGGGTGAACGAGTGAACGTAATTTGGTCCAAACCCCAAGTTTAGACCAAGCGGGCCCGGGGTCGGGTTTTGACTTTTTTTTAGAAAACATAGGAAAAATTATATTTTTCAATAAAGTTAGTTCCTTTATAATTAGTTAATGATATTAAGTTAATTTTGAATAGATTCGAGCAATTTAGAGTTGAATTCAATAGAAAAAGCATAATTCAGCGGTGAGTGGCTTGCGCAATTGAGGTCAGTGTTTGGTCTAACTTTGACTTGAGGGAATATGACTCTCCACTTGTTTGTTATGTGAAATGCATGGGCGTGGTGTATAGGTATGGTGACGAGTATCTATGCACCATCCAAATTAATTGTTAAACATGATTCCCCCTTCCCGTTCCCAACTTAATTGATTATTGTCCTAATTGTTATATGTTCAATACTGCTTCTATGACTATTTGTCCTTGTTAATCTGTTGTTAGATATTGTTGCAATTATTTGGAAAGAGTTTTGGTTGTTTGAGCGGGTTTCCTTGTGATATGTATAACGGTTGAGAGGTTTGGTATTATTTTTACGAATTATATATATTTACGTTCCTGGTGGTTTCGTTTCGATAATATTGAGGAAGTTGTGAAACATGCAGTCTAACTGTTTCGTAATTGTTGAGGTTCACGTGGTTATTGGGTTTCATTGAGTCATTTTCAATTGTTGTTAGTGTGTTAAAGATGTTGGTTGTTCTCTTGAGTTTATCTTAGTATATAAAGACTGAGATGGGTTGACACCGTTACAGTGTTTATTTATATTCTGGTTGGTTTTATTGTGAAATGATATTGGTTAAAGCTTACGAGCTATATGATTTTCTGTTTGAAATTGTGAAAATAACAGTACTGTGAAAGGCTTGGCCTGAATTGTGAAATTTTTTTTATGAATAAATTGATATGATATGTCTGGTGGGAGCGGGTTGCACGCTGCAACAAGGAGTGATAAGGGTGGATAGATGAGATCGGGTTGCACGCCGCTGTGAACAACTATTTTTTGACCACACCCAAATTCTATACTATTTTGCTATAAATATTAATG
>MDKI01160914.1:0-12672 GCA_005239505.1 Nicotiana paniculata
TATTCTGCAACAGTAGAAGTAAGTACATCAAGAAGAACCAGGTTCTTCCAATTAGTCAGCACTCGAAAAATTGAGTACCTCACAATTAACTTAGATAATTGTGTGGTATTGACGTCTAAAATATCAACATGACAATTGAAGACGGCCAAGTGGCCATGCAAATAGATCCACCAACACTGAGAATCTATTCCTCCATGCAAAGCTCCCCCAATGCCATTCATATTAAATCCCACAACAAAGATTTGAAATCATTAACTTCAAACTCTCATTCTTCTAATGCCTCTTCATTAAAACCCTTCGTAATAAACAACATGCCAATACCTATTTTCCCTCTAAGCAGACGAATCCAACTTATTCCAGTTCCCCACCTTGTACTACCCCCAACAAACCAAATGGACAACTTACCACCCTTACCTCCCCAAATAGCTCAATACCAGCTGGTACATGTAGCCCATCCACCTAATCCTACCCAGCAACAACTCTCATGGATCGAGCAGGGGTTACAAGGTCAAACTGTCTTCTTCACGATGGTCATAGAGGGCAGAGAAGTTCTAATCATTCTTCAGAACCCAACATTCTTAGCACAAATCATAACGTATGAAACGAGATTGGCACTGGACAATTATCTGAACCACATGTGGTTGACCAATGTGCTCGACCCTCTAGCCCCAGCTTTGGCCCCTGCACCATATCACCACATGCACCATTACTGGAACCTCCTGGTACCCTTCAACCCTTTTCTCAACTTGAACATGGCACAAAACCTACCATTATTCTCCTCATTGGAGGTAATCAATGCCAACCCCTTGTTCTTTCTATGTCAACCTTAACAAATCCAAGACCCACCAGTCTCACACCCCAATCAAAACCCGATGGACATCCCACAACCTCCTCAAGAGCAAGAAGAAATAAAAATAAAGATGGAGGATCCAAATCCACGTGCAAAGAGGAGCTTAATAGCTCACTCATAATCAAATATCTAATCATCATGTCCTTTGTTCCATAACTGTATTTCATCCGCACACCTTACCTTTCGTATAAAAATTCTTAGTCCAACTCAAGTATTCATATACAAAAATATATGCATAAGAACTGAATAGTAATCATATAGATATGTGCTCATGAAATTTCTATATGACTACGGATAATTCAAGTACTTCGACATATTAAGAATATGTTTCCATGCCTTCATAAATAACCATAAACCTAGGTATAATTTCAAACATGAATAAGAGAGTGAATGTAGTCATATAAGCCGAACAAATCATGAATTAAATGAGCATATAATCAAAACAAGGCAGTATCCCAATTCTACCTCGATTATGATGTAAACTTGGTAAAAGCATATATGCTCGCCACCCCGTAAATACACTATCCCCAATACCATAAACTATAGCAATCAAGTCAAATCCAAGGGGTTTCACTCTTAATAAGGTTATAGTCAAGAGACTTACCTCCACCCGGTAGCCTTCAACCTTCCAAAATAGTCTTCCCTCTTAATCCAACCTCTGAACGAGTCGAATCTAGTCAAACACAACTCAATAACGTCAAATAAATCCATAGGAATCAATTCCAAACAATAAAGTTTGAATTTTTAATCAAATCCTCAAAGGTCAATAAAAGTAAACTCTGGCCCATACGGTCAAAACCCGAGGCAAAGGGTAGATCCCGATAATCCATAACTACACAAATCCAAATATGTGATTAGATTCCAAAATCGACTCCAAATCAACATTCTAATCCCCAAAATACATTATTTTTGATATGTTATTATTTATACCAGGGGTTGCTATTACTGCTAGCTTTTAGATATTTTTACAATCAATATTTATTGCACCATGTAAATTTATGATTTTTTTTATGCTATATGGATACAAGTTTTTAAATAGTTATCTTATTTAAATTTTTTATTTATTAAATAAAGGTAAGTTACACATATTCTGACCTTGAATAATCTGATTTTCTTTATTATCAAGTATTCGTATTTAAAATAATATCTTAACAATCAAAGATCTAAGCATCTTAATCCTAAAAAATAACACACGGGCCTAAGTGATTCGAAAATAACTGTATACACTCTAGCTGGACTTTTCTTATTACCTGTATGTTGAAGATGCAATACCTAGTGGATAAGTAGACACAAAACTAGCTACATATCTTAGTTCTTGTTGAGTTGTTTTCCTAATGGAAGACATCATTTGCTTCCAACAAGAAGAGACAGACTCTGATATAACAGAAGAAGAGGATGAAATACAAAGGCCGGAAAATAATTCGAAATTTGAACTGCCAAAAAAGTGTTTGGAAAGAGAAATGAAGAAAATTTGGGTCCAATTGTTTCTGAAAAATGAAGAGTGGTTTGTACCAAAAAAAAACTATCTTATTGGGTTAGTCTTAAAGTTGTGGTCATTTTTCTTTGAGAAAAAAGTCGATAGGGGCAAAAAGAAGTTTATTTTGAGCATGTGGACTCCAGAAGTAGAATTATCTAGCATTATCAATTCTAAAAAGAAGCTTCACAAGTACTTGAATTTTCCTAGAAGTGGGTATTCCTATTCTTGTGTAACTCATATTTCTCTAAAAACAAAAGATCCAAAAGTCATTTGCTTCTTCTTTCCTCTTATTAACAACTATATCATCAATAAGGGGCTAGTAAGTCATTTTATTTATTTTCTTCATTTCTATTTTTCTAATGAACTCGCAATACTGTTTAGAATTAAGTTGGAAACGTTCGGGGTTATTTCGGAAGGAAAAATTCTCAATTCGTAAGCTTTAAATTAGAAAAGTTGTCTAAGGTTTGATTTTGAGTAAACAACCTCGGAATCAGGATTTGAAGGTTCCAATATGTTCGTATGATGATTTTGGACTTGGATGTTCGGGTTGATATCGGGTGGTCCGGGAGCATTTCGGCGCTTAATATGGAAAGTTGGCATGTTGAAGGTTCTAGAATTTCTTAAGTTTGGTTTGAAGTGGACTTTGGTGTTATCGATGTCCGTTGGGGTTTCGAATCTTGGAATAGGTTTGTATCATAATTTGTGATTTGTGCGTAAAGTTTGACGTCATTCTGGGATGTTTAAGTATGAATCGAACGCGTTCGACGAAGTTTGAAAGTTTAGAATTTTTCCTAAGTTTGACCATGGTTTGACTTTAAGACTATTGGGTTCGGATTTTGGGTGTGGGACTTGGAATAGATCCGTTTCGTCATTTTGAACTTGCCAGCATTTGGTGTCATTCGAAGTTGATTTGACGTGGTTCGGTCGATTGGTTGCAATTCTAGAAGTTCTTGAATTTCACTGTGATTTTTATTCGTTTTGGCGTCCGATTCGTGATTCTAGAGGTTATTTTGGTATTTTGATCTTGCGAGCAAGTTCACATTATATTTTTAGACTTGTGTGGATGTATGGTTTGGAGCACCAAGGGATCGAATGAGTTTTGGATGCGTTCCGGAGGAGTTTGTAGAGGTTTAGCTACTTCTTTCTGATGCACTGTTCTCGCATTTGCAAGGTTTTTATCACATTTACGATAGCCACATTTGCGAGATCATTCTTGATTTTGAAAATATAGGCTGGGGAAGGAGAGTTCGCATTTGCGAGACTTTTGTCGCATTTGCGACGCAAACAGTGTTGGTCGGGCTTCGCATTTGCGATGCAAATTTCTCATTTGCGACCATCAAATTTGCGAGACTTATGTCGCAAATTGAGTCCCTTGACCAACTCCAGGTCCAATAGAAGCAAGCCCTATGGCCAATCCAACAGCAATAACGGAAGCGGCATAAATTAGTGGATTGATGATAAGTTTCTCATACCAAAAAAAATAAAAAATAAATGGTTATTGATACAATTAACCAATGAGTTATGGCTTAATTATTCCCTTGCTAGGCCTCTTCCAGTCGAAGTAACTAAATTATTCTCCCGCTAGGACTCAGCCAGTCGAAGTAACTAAGAACTTCGGGTTGAAGTAATAAGATTATTGAATCATCAGAACTACTTTGATATATCTTTTTTACTTTTTAGCACAGAGTCTTTGTGAACCCATATGAATTTCGTTCTTCCATTTCTTAGTTCGAACTGTTTGTTAAATTATTTCTTGATTTCATCCATTTATTTATTCAATTTACAGTAACAAGGGGCTGAAAGAACTTTTAGTCTATTAGAATCCCCTAGAGTAGTAAAATATATCTTTAGTTCATTTCATATATAACAAGCACTAGTCAATATCTAATATCACATATACATGTCTTTCTTCCATAACCTAAACCAAGCATTCATCGTAGATTCAATCCTATTCGAGAATCAAGCATCGAAACATCTAGAAGGGTTGTCTTATAGTTATTCAATTACAGATACCTCCCTCTCCTAACCAACCTTTTCTAAAATACTCAAAAAAATCCCATTTTTGTAAATTCTTTTGAACCTTACCTTTTCTTATTATCCCACCTAGATAAATCTAAATGGAAAAATTGATTAGTCCTAATAATTCCATATGTATAGAAATATCATTACATTTGAGGATGTTATTAAGACTTTATTTCGGGACTTAGCCCATTTCTCTAACATATTCATTTGGTTGGGCAATTTTTGAAGCTCTTGGAGGAAAGATATCCATCATCTATTGCAACGTAAGTAATTTCTACTTATTTTAGGTTAATTACATCGATTCTATAAGGATTTAACATGGTAATTGTGGGATTTTTGAAGAAAAACCTAGAAAAAATATTTTTGGATTTTTACAACGAAATTGAATGTGGAATTAGGAATAATTATGGGTAATGTTTATATTTATATTATGAAGACCTATTTGGTGGGCCCAGGTTGACTTTTCTTGACTTTTTGGAAATTCTTCAAAGATTAGAGCTTTATTAAATTGGGATTGGTTGTTATAGCATTGTTTGAATTCCTTGGTTGATGTTTGGCTAGATTTGAGCCAGTTAGAGGTAATTTCTAAAAGCGATTGTAGAGCTTTAGACTTGCCTGGATAAGGTAAGTGTCTTACCTAATTTTGGTTGAAAATTTTTTCCCTAATGAATGTTATTGTTTGATTCATCCGGGAGTGATGTGTAAGCGAGGTAATGAGCGTATATACATATTCCATGGTTATCTATGGTCACTATAGATTATAGACTACATTATGCCTTGTTTGATTGTGTATTCTACTTGTTTTAATGGCTTACTCGATTGAATGATTACGTGAGCATAATAAACCATGCTAGATATAATATTTAGGTTAATGATACCTTATTTTGGTCATGATAAGCCATTCTTAAGATTGACGATATACATGATTTGGCCATAGTCACACATTCGTACATGGTATTCTTGTGATAAGCTTCAAGCTATTGTATGACTACTTGAGTTCCCTTATGTATGTCAGAGATCATGCTTAGGCCTTTGAGACTTAACTGGACATAACGATTATTTGGAGGATGAATCACATGTTGGAGTTGTTGTCATACATTATATACATGCATATATCATACATATAGTTTATCTCTTATTCACATGCATACATCCCTGCATATGGGCCTCTAATATAGACTGGAGTTATGGCACATGAGTTGTTTGCGCAGTTGAAAAAATTATGGCATGAGATTTCTGCAGTGTGGATATTGTGATATTAATATTGTTGTGTCATGAGTTTTCTTCTATGCGGATATTATAATATTGATATTGTTATATCACGAGGTTTTTGTCGTGCGATTATTGTGATATTATTATTATTATTATTATTGAACGAGATCTTTATCATGCTGTTACGGTGATACTGTTATTGTTATTGAACAAGATCATTATGGTGCAGCGTGTAGATTTGGTCTCATCTATTGTAACTCATCGAAACAGAACGCTTTCGCGAGTTATCGAAAATCTCCTCAAATTAGTAGTGTAAACCCTTTCACTAAGTACCTCCCCATATGGGTAGAACATGAACCCGAGAATCTGATCTCTCTTCGCAAGAATAGAATCAACAAAATAGTCGTTGTCAATAAGCGCAACTTGTGTTCTTAGTTGAATAGGAATGATGGAGGCTATGACTCCTTCTCCACAAAAAACACCTAACAAAGGAAGGCTCATTCAGTTAATGAGTTTCATTTTATTCTAATCAAAGTCAACTAACTAACATGGAATGTGGGGTTCGTTTTTACCAAGCTGGTCTCTTGAGTCTATTACACTACCTATCATATCTTCTTTTCTACAAGGTTTACTTTCAGACTGGACCAAGCCTTTAGGTTGTTTAAGTAGGTTCAGGCTAAGGTCGTTTAAGTAGGTCAAGGTTAAGGTCGTTGCGCTCCTGCCACCTCTTGGCAAAGTAGCCCCATAGGGTCAACCTCTCATGTTTCTCTGTTAATGGCATACATGCATGTTGTGAGAACCCTAAGGATTTCTGGTTGATTGTGATGTGAGATTCAATGTAATGAGTTTTGAGCATAAAGGTAAAATCTTTGACCATGCAGGTGAAACTCTTTGTATATATTTATACATTTTACATAATTTATTAATGCATATTTTTTACATATGCTAGATAATGCATTATACATACACATGAACTTTCTAGTGAGTTGTTACACATGTGGAGAGTGTCATATTGATGAAAAATGGTGTGCAATATCATACCACGGCATGTTAAACTCATATGGAACCATTAGTATAAATGTTATTTAGAAATTTCTCAGAAAATAGACTTTATCATGCACAATCCTTAGTGATCCTGTATAAGTATTTGAACTAAGGCTATTTGATGCAAATTGTATTGATATGTGGATTTGGTGTACTTGTACATGCTTTGATCTAGATATTTGAAAAAGGCATGCTTATTACCTCCTTCTTGAGTTGTGCCCATTATTGTTGATATCTGGTATTATTTGGTCATTCCATGTATATTTCTCTTTTATTAGATATGCTATTGAGCTACAGGTTATATATAAAGTGATCATCTTTTTAACTTAAAACCCGGTCATTACTTCACTAAATTTAGTCAAAATACTTACTGAGAACATGTGGTTGGTTGTACTCATACACACTTCTGGAGCGCGATTGTGGTATACAAATGCTAGCATTGAAGATGTGTCGTCATTCTAGTGACAAGCTACCATTTAGTTCATGGTAGATTAGGATTTGTACTTCTGTTTATGTATATTCAAATAGATATTCTATTTTCTTCATACCAGCATTATAAATCAAAAATCTTAGTGGCTCATGACTTGTACTACCAGTTCTTAGGATAGTTGTATTGATTTTTTCGATTATTAATTATCGATGATTTCTCGTTAGAGTTGTATCATATGTTGTTGGCTAACCTAGTGAATTGGATTAGGTGTCATTACGACTTGATAGAATTTTGGGTCATGATAATTTCATATAAGATCCCTGAAGAGATTAGTACCAAACTACTTACTTAAGATGAAGCATTACTAGACAAAAATTGTATCTGAAACTTGGCAAGTTCCTTTTAGAAAGAACTTATTGGCAAAGACTATTGATAGTCATGTAAAAGGAATACATGTGTGTCACGGCCTAATTTTCCCTCTGTTGGATGTCGTGATGGCACCTAGGCTTAGGGACTAGGTAAGCCTAAAATTAACTGAATAATAACAATATTTAAACTAACATAAGACAATTTCGAAATAGAAATCTCTTTGTAATTTTACAATTCCAAAACCAGTAGTACAAGTCATAAACTCTACAGAGTTTGCTGGAAAACCTCTAAATACATATGTTCCGAAATAAGGATAAAAGTGCAATACCAAACTAGAAGGTGACTCCGAAGCCTGCGACCACAGCAACATGTTTACCTTGAGTCTCCACAACAACAAGCCACACATCTAGCTAACGATCAACTGACTTCGAAATACTTAGATCTGCACAAAAATATGCAGAAGTGTAGTATGAGTACACCACAGCGGTACCCAACAAGTATCAAGACTAACCTCAGTGGAGTAGTGATGAGGAATTGTCAAGACACCTACTGGAATAGATAATCTAGACAAGTATAAGTGTAGAAACAATAGAGTATGATATCTATATAAAGACAACGCATAATGACAAATAATACGGTAATTGCAGTAAGAAAATAAAAGCAACAACTAACAGCGGAACACCATAATAATGATACAGTAGAATGAATGGAACACAGTTTAAATTCGGTGATCACAGATAAAGGAAAGTCAAGTAACAACTCAACAAAAATGACCGCTTTAACACCAAGTTTTGGCTAATAACCTCCACGAGGTACCAAACCTTAGAATATCCACATTTTCACGGGTCCCAATTCCGGAACCCTAAACAACTTCATGTGTCCTCATTATAAATTTAAAACCTCACTGATGACTCACGTGCCAATAGAGACATTCTCGCACAGAAGGCAAGGAAACAAGGGTGTGTATCAATACTCAAAAATATCAAGACCAATCCTCTTAACAGATAAGAGTGATTAACTGCGTGTATGCTTGTGCAAGTGTTTTAACATAGTTCATGTTAGCTAGTAAGTATAGAGAAAATGGACAGCACGTAGAATGTTTTCCCACAATTTTCCACAAAATAAAACTCACACAGGTAAGTGCACCACTACACAAATATCAACAACAAGAATGCCCTCAGTCCATCACAAGTCATCACAAATCAATCCCTGACCTAGTCTCGCTCCGTGTGCAATGATAAAGTAAATGCCCGCCTTGTCACACGCGCATAATAATGTTCCCACCTTGTCTATCCATATGCGTAACTCACATATATAGCCCGCCTTGTCACGCCGCATATGCAAATATCAATAGTAACAATAGCACGACAGAAACCTCGTGCATCCCAATAATGACCGCACGAAAAAAACCTCGTGTATCACAACAATAACTGCACGGAAGACACCTCATGCATCACAACAATAAGTACAACAACAACAAAAATGACAATAATACAAGAGTACGACAAGCAAATTAACTCAAGAACTTTCGATCACAAAGAAACGGTAGAACTAGTTCACAAGGAATAACCACAATGGAGAATACTAGTCATAATAAGAACAACTCAGCTAGGGAGAAAATAATATGTAACAACGGTCTAAAAGTACAGTTCAACATTACGTGAGATATCACGAGTCAATAATTACAAATAAGGATAAGTCAACTATGATATAGGATACCTAAACTTCTTTTAAGGTTGAGCAATTACGAAAGATATACAACAAATTCAGTTAAGGAGAGGCAGCGGAAACATAGTCATAACCTCAATTAAGGATGAACAATTACAACAGAGATAATTATACTTTCAATTAAGGAGAAGCGATTAGGGAGGGATAGCATGGCAATGGAAGAGGTAACAACTTCAGTTAAATCATATAAGAGTCAAATAAGCAATAAGGGTGGATCATGAAGTAATTAATTCCAATTTAAGCATGTAGAGGTGAAACTAGTAAATAGGAAACTTAATCATAACAAAAACGACTTCATACTCAGTGAATATAAGGATCTAAGAACCCTAAAAGGCCAACTTTCCACAAATAAGCACGTACCCGTCACCTCGCTAACCCGGAGTTTACAAGATACAATTAGCATAGAAGACTCAAATCCTAAGGGGTAGTGTCACGACCCCAAAACCACCCTGGTCGTGATGGCGCCTATTATGATACCAGGCTAGCCAATTCACTATTTATAGCATAAGTAAACCTTTTGTTCAAAACATCACTAATTCGATATTTCATATAAAAAAAATTTTGTTTCAGCATATCAAAGCAAGCAAGGATATACTAAACAATTAATACATCCCAAATTCTCGGAGTCACTAGTCATGAGAAACTTAACTAAATATACAAGTCTCGGAAAATAAATGCTATAAAAAAAGTAGGAAGGATAAAGGCAAGGTTGCGGACGCCGTGCAGCTACCTCTCGAATCTCCGAAACACTCTGAGACAGGGAAGATCAACTCTCACACTGATGCCCTAGCACCTGAATCTGCACACGAGGTGCAGGAAGTAATGTGAGTATGCCAACTCAGTAAGTAATAAACGTAAATAAATGCTGAGCAGTAAGAAACACGTAAATACACGCCATAAATTCACAGTAAGTACAATCTTTCTTTCCAACAATACATATATGCCAAATCATCACGCTTAAAAGCCGATTTCAGTAAAAGTCTTTTGAGAATATTTTTCCAACAGTTCAACAGAATTTCAAGAAATTTCGAGTAAAAGTGATGAAAATCATAAATAGCAAAACGTGTATCATAAACCGCCCCTCGGGCATAACATCACTCAGAATAAACCCCTCAGGCTACCTCATAATCACTCATAATCAGCCCCCCAGGCAACCTCACAGCCACTCATGCCTCCCAATCACTCGGCACTCGACACTCGGCACTCGGCACTCGCACTCAGTAAGCACATGCGCTCACTGGGGTGTACAGACTCCGGAGGGGCTCCTACATCCCAAGCACTATAACAAGCCATCTCGTGGCATAAACAATCAGGACCTCGGCCTCTCATATATCATAAATTAGTACAACATGCTGCGGTGCAGCCTGATCCCATGATATCCTCACAACAAAAGCCCTCGGCCTGCTCATCCAGAAACCTCTCAAGCCACTCATGCTATAAATAAACCAGGGTGCTCAGCCCAAAATATCATTTTATGCATCAAATAGAGTAATTAAGACTGAGTACAAATCTTAAATCAACATAGTGAGGAAATAGCCGGAAAAATCCATAAGGGTCCAAATAGCTTGGCATGAGGCCCAAATATGGCATTCAGCCCAAAACATAGTAATATTTTCTAAAACACAAAATATCATATAGTTTCTAGTCAAATACGCAAATTAATAGTTGCCACGGGATGAACCAAGTCACAAATCCCTAACGGTGCAATCCGCACGCGTCATCTATTATGTGCGCCACTTTAAAATAGTGAAACGATGTGAAATCCGGGGTTTCATACCCTCAAGACAAGATTTAATATCATTCTTACCTAAAACCGTAAGAAAACCTACTCCGTGATGCCCTTGCCGCTCGACTCGGCCTCAAATCGCCCCGGATCTATTCAAAATAAGATTCATAACATCAATATACGCTAAAGGAACGAAACCCATGCGAAAATAACCAAATTATATCAAAAATTCCGAAATTGGCCAAATCCGATCCCCCGGGCCCATGTCTCGGAATTCGATAAAATCACATCACCAGAATCCTTATCCTCTCGCGAGTCCATGCATACCAAATTCATCAAAAACTAATCTCGTTTGACCCCTCAATCACCCAATTCTTCGTCTCAAGTTCCAATCCCTAATTCCCAAAACTTTAACCCTTAAATCACACCAATTTCATGCATAATCAGTCAAATACCACCATAGAATCAAGTTTTAGGTTCAAGTAGCTTACCCCCACGAAGAACCCCTTGAATCCCTCTTCAAATTGCTACCAAAAGCTCCAACCCGTATGAAAAATGATGAATAATGGCTAAAATTCGCGAAGGAAAGAATTTATATGATCTGCCCCAAGGGTTCCGCATCTGCGGTCAGAATACCACATGTGCGGTCCCGCATTTGCGACCAAATGTCCGCATCTGTGGACTTCACTTAAGGCCCCGTCCGCACCTGCGATCGACCCACCACACCTGCGGGATCGCAAATGTGACTCTCCTTCCTCTTCTGCGATAGACCCCACGCCATCCAGCTCCGCACTTGCGATCACCCTTCCGCAAGTGCGGAAAACCAGAAGAGTTACACCAGCAGCCCTTTTGCTGCATCTTGCAACTTCCAACTTCCGTCAGCCATATGAAACCAATCCCGAGCCCTTCGGGGCCTCAACCAAATATACCAACACATCACATATCATCACTCCAACTTAGTCGAACCCTCGGAACACTCAAAACAACATCAAAACACCGAAGCAACTCGAAATTCAAGCCTAAGGATTTCTAAATTTCCAAAAATTCGCCAACGATGCCGAAACCAACCAAACCATGTCCGAATGACCTAAAAATTTTCACACACATCACTAAACGACACTACAATCCTATTCCAACTTTCGGAATTCCATTCCGACCCCGATAGCTAATTTTCTACTACCGCCCGAAAATCGCTAAAAAATCCAATTTCGCTAATTTTAAGCCTTATTCTACCACGGACCTCCGAATAACATTTCGAACACGCTCCTATGTCCCAAATCACCTAACGAAGCTATCCGAACCATAAAAACTCAATTTCAAGATCTTTACCTATAAGTCAACTTACAGTTTACTTTTCCAACTAATTAACCATCTTAAGAGACTAAGTGTCTCATTTCTCTCCACTACCCCGCCGAACCCGAGCCAATCAACCTAACACAACATAAAAGATCTGAACCACACATAATGAAGTATAAATGGGGGAAACGGGGCTAAAACTCACGGAACGAGTGGTCGGGTCGTTACACTCTCCCCCTTTTAAACAAACGTTCGTCCTTGAACGAGTCTAGAAATATACATGGAGTCTCAAATAGGTGTGGATATCTGCTCCACATCTCCCGCTCTGTCTCCCAGGTGGCCTCCTCCACCGGTTTCCATCTCCATTGCACCTTAACTAAAGCTATATCCTTTGACCTCAACCTTCGGGCCTGTCGACCTGAAATAGCCACTGGCTCAAATCATAAGTCATATCATCCTTGATCACGCTCAACTATGTCTAATAAAATACTAAACGGGCGTTGCAAATATAATCCGGG